>OY720035.1:8772757-8940408 GCA_963082485.1 Eudonia mercurella | reverse complement strand
AAATGTCTTCTATTACACGGTAAAAACAGTTTTCTTAAAACAAAGCAAAATTACTTCAGTTAAAGCATATTTCTTAAATTCAACAAAATGATCCACTCATATATACTGAAAATAATATTTTCTTAAATTTAATATCACAATAATCTTGGTTTTATTTCTTTACAATAAGATTAGTTTTGTTTGTTTTGAAAAAATATATTTTTTTCCATTCAAATCATTATTTTCTTGAATACCAAGTAAATATTTTTTTAATTGAAAAATTTTTTTTCTTGAACCAATACATGGAAGCGTTATTCTTAGATTATATGCAATTAAAAATAAATAAATAATATATTAGAATAAGTAAATGTATTCTTAGAATAAAAAAATGTATTGTTGAGAAAAAAAAATGCTTTTCTTTATTTAATTCTATAAATTCTCAAACTAAATGATTGTTGGTTTTATTAAAGAAAATAGTTTTTTTCTTCTAACTACAATAACGCCTTCACTCAATAACTGTTATAATTTATATCAAACCAACTCTATTTCTTGTTTTAAGAATAAAAAAATTGATCTACAGAATTATTATTTTGAATCAAGAAAAACAAGTATCATGTAGTTATTATTATTTCAAATTAAAACTACAACTTTTTTCTCTGAAGACGTTAATGTTTTGAAATAATATGATATTTTCTTGGGTCAAATAGAGGATGTTGTTCATTCAAAATGTTTTATTTTTGGGAAGTTTAGGGTGTTCCTGCACCTTCTAGTCTTCTTTACATAGCATCCTAGCCATGCTATTTTTTGCATAGCATGGCTAGGATGCTATGTAAAAAAGACTAGAAGGTGCAGGAACATCCTACATTTCCATAAAAACTTAATACCTCTTTATACAAAACTATAAAACATTTTGAATGGAACTCCTACAAATATAAAAATTGAAAGTCATTATTACAAATTTACTGTTTATTTATAATTCTACTTATACCTAAATTAATTGCGTTTTTAACGTTTCATGTCAGGTACATAACTAACATAATTAATAAAAATTATGTATATATTTTTCAAGCTTTTCAATGAAGCCTTTTCTTTCTGTGTGGCAATTATGTTGTCGTCACCAGCCATCTGTAAATATTTAAATATATTATTCACTAGTTTCCCATTTGACTAATATGGGTATGCAGGAATATGTTGGCAAATTATATTATTTGGCCTATTAACACAGTAGATAATTATGATAATGTAAAAGAAAATAATACAATACACACCTTAGCACTGACAAATATGCTATCTATAGCTCCTGCGTCGATAATTTAAATTTCTTCGTAAGCCTTTCTTTTGGTAGGTACCTACTTGATGTTCCAATACATGAGGTGTGGATGGCATCTGTGAGGATTTTTTACTGAAATAAAAAGATGACCTTGCATTATACCAAATTAACTACGGTAATATTACTAAAGAGTTGATTCTATAAAATAATGTTTTAAAATATATAAGAGCTTTTCTGACTCTTACCACTAGTAAAGGGAATTTCCAAAATTCAATTCAAGCGATGAAAAAACTTATCACATCATCCAGATTGTGTATAAAGTTTATAACACTAAGTTGGTTTTTAAATAAAAATATTTTCAGTTTTTCCAGTTTATATAAAAGTTTAGTCCCTTGTTAGTATATATATATCATATCGAAATGGATTAAAATCTGAAAATTAAACATTAAATAAATTAGGGCTCAGTCAAGTCACCATAACAGCACACAATATTTTTCTTGTTTTTTCAATTATTCTCTATATTTAGTACATACAATGTTGCCTTCAGCCCCTTCATTTAATTGCTTAGATCTTCTAAGCTACATAATGGATTATATTGGGGTTTTACCATCATTTATTGTATTTTATCTGAAAAGTTTGTGTTTTTAATATTTAATATTAAATAGCGGTTGTATCATACTGCTTTTCGACCAAAGATGTGCTAAGCTATGTAGCAAGGCATGTGTATGATATCCACCAATAGGATCGCTATGATATGAAAATAATAAAATATACTTACGAACATCACTTATTTGGTCAAAGAATCTTCTATTCTTCCAGGACATTGTAAAGACTATCATGTTTTTTCCACTTCCTCCCATGGATCTGTGTTGTTTGCAACCACATCAAACCTGCTTGATTGCTTTCTGCAAAATACATAATTATTTTTACTATAAGAAATAAAGAGTAAATAGATGAAGTAGCAGCTAGGAATCCGAATTTTATGCAACGGTGACGGGTTTCGAATTCGAATTTTGATAGCACAAGCGCTTTAGCTACTTACTTTAGATCAGAGCATTGTATTTGATGTTGTCTTACATCTATATTCATTTAAAATTACGTCGATCCTTTACATGACGGAAGGACAATAATTTAAACAGTCTTTCTCATTAATAAATTAATTTCATCATTAAAAAACAGTATTAACAATGGCTAAACCTTGGCATAGGTTTACAACACACAACAATAAAGGCACACAAACAGCGCATAATCTGATGGATAGATACAAACTGTAATATCAGTAAGTATTTTCTTCTTAAATC
Organism: Eudonia mercurella; assembly: GCA_963082485.1. Lineage (NCBI taxonomy): Eukaryota > Metazoa > Arthropoda > Insecta > Lepidoptera > Crambidae > Eudonia > Eudonia mercurella. The sequence goes on along the minus strand of OY720035.1, from coordinate 8,937,858 downwards.
CTAGATTTTGGAAAAAAATTAGGTACTTACCTATGAAAATTTTAACAATTTCGTCGGGAACTAGCCACGCACGATCGTTGCAGCTCTGTAAGTTCTTCCATTCTAACGTCCTTAAGTAGGTAAGGTACAAAATACCTATGTAGTACTATGTACCTAGTAGGTAATGTAATGACACACACTTTACACTCGGTGAGCAGCGCGCGCGTTAAAAAGTGGCCAGACTGAATGTAAAATCCTCTTCAATAATAACTAAAGGTAAAAGCGCAACACAGCGCAACAGTGACCAACCAAACCCAGACAGCTCAAGGCAGAAAATGACTTGTGTAACCAGTTCAAAGCGTTATAATCTTAACTACAGACTAATATTATTTCATTCTAGTATTTGTATAATTTAAGTCAAAAACATGCTTTATTATATCAAGAGAAATAATGGTTTTGTTAGTTTTACATTTCTATTGTATCAGATCGAATTGATATCCTCTAGGTTTAAATAAATATATGTTAATTTCAATAGTCTGATCTTCTTGTAATCACAAATAAAATGTTGAATTGAAATAACAGGTTAATTCGAATTAAAAAAACCATTTTTGTGGATATGAGATATTGTCGTTACTTGAGCTAACAAAATATATTCTTGCGGTCCAGAAAACTTGAGCGAAAGCAATATTTAGTTGATCCAATAAAATTAGTGTTTAGAGTCAAGAAAAGAGTTCTTTCAGATTGAATTAAATATTTTTATTTGATTTCAGTATAATAGTTCTGAATGCAAGTAAATTAAGTAAAGTAAGTAAATCTTGGTTTTAAAAAGTATTTTTTACTTTGACAAAATTTCTGGTTTTGGTTTAAATAAAATCGATCACACTTCAATCAAACAAGCCTGAACTCAAATTAAATATATTGGTTTTAAATTTAGCAAATCAAACAAGAAAATATGGGTTTTTGGTTCAAAATATTCAGATTTTTGATATGATGCAAATATGCTTGAGCTAAGCTAATATTGCTAAGAAAATGACATTACTTGGTTTAAGAAATCCTTTTTACCCGTGTACTACAGTCAAAGAATATTGCGTTTTGGATAGTCATTACATTATATTATGACATTACAGGTCCTTTTTTATTTTTTTATATATATGTTTTTGCTTTTTGTTATATTTCTCAATGTTATCTGTTGTCCTGGGAAAGAGCAAGTCATTCTCAATACGAGTATTACTTACTGGGGTGTCTCAATATCATGTAAAAATGTAATTAAGAAATAAAGCTATTTTTCCTTTTAATTTTTTAATTACTTACTCTTAAGTATATAATGTGATAGTCGCTTCACACTAGGCCTTCACCTGTGCTGTGCAGTATTCGAGTGAAATACATTTCAAGCTAGCTTAAATAATGACATTATTTAAGCTAACCATTGTCTATTGTTTGCTTTTCATTTTACCTACTTAGTTATGTGCTCACGGCTGCTAAACTTATTAAAGTATACAATCATGAAAAGATGTCATCAAGAGCAGACGCTCGCATTTTAAAAAAGGTCATGAGTTCACGTTCCACCTGAGGCGGCCGCATATTTAAAGTGCTTTCTCAATTCTCTTTTGCTAATTAGCTGTTTATTAAGAAGCGTTATAACAAGTAGAATTTATCACAGATAAACTATTTGTTTAACGCTTTATAAAAGCCAGTATTTTTGTAGTTTGTCAAATAACAAAGCATAAACAAAAAACATTACCGGCTGATTGTGCCGTTCACTTTAAGCGCAAAAACTATCAAAGTGCTCATCGCAAAATGGCGGATACCTTTATGCTTTAGCATGCAGACGGGCTCTTGCGTAACTGCCGTGGCTACATAGAGTACCTATGAAGTTATGTTTGTATAATAATATGCGAACTGCGCGGCATTCAAGTTCGTCATTGTTCATGTCAGCCGCATCGTTCTCACTGGATAATCACTAGAATCGACGACTAACACAGTCATGCGAAGTATTTAAAAAAATCCTTCTAGCAATGGTGCAAGGTCACCGGTGTGTAGCCAGCGTGACTGTTTGCAGCGGCCATTATTGTTTAGATCAAATTTAAATGTTACATTAATGACATCTGGCGAACTGCAATTGCTTTTTAAACAAAATCCTAATCTGAGATTTAAAATTGAGCAAAGAGGTTAAATACTTTATGGTCGCTAACGAACCTTTATACTCTACGTTCTTAGTGGCATTGTTTTGTCTTCCGTGCAAAAATACTCTGTTCGACTCTCTCCCAGCTAATCTGATTACAGATAATGTAAGTGGATTGTTATTGAGTTCCATGGCACACGTTGCTGGTGTAAAAATGGTGTTCTGACTCCGGCAGCTGGGCAACGGCAGCGGAGCGCGAAGTGTTCGCCACCGCAACTGATAGAAAACGACGATTACGTGTTGGCGGCGTGACTGTCGCATTGTGCACTACGCCCACACCACTTTTACTGGTTTTACGAAACATTTTAAACGTTGAACAGTCTTTGTTACCTTCGCAGCCGAACGTTGCGTGATAACAAGGAAATTGTTGCACCTTTTAGACGCTGAAAGCAATCATCTGTGCGTGGGCTTTGAGATGCAATAAATCCGGTCTACGTACAAAGGTTATTCAATCTTCTACGTACTATAAAATGTTAAAGTGCCGTCCGTCTGAAGCACAGAGAAGCAGGTTTTCAAACCATTATGGAAAGCGTTTGAACCTCATCTCACCCAAGCGAGGAGAAGGCTGGAGATGTACGTCTTTCGAAATACTCAACCACTGAGGAATGGGCTATTTTACTGCTAAATACTACTACATATAACTCGATGGTCAAATAGAGCACTAGGGTTGACGCTTAACTACCTAGGTTCAACTATTTGCTATAACTATACAATAAATAATAAATTCCAGAGGATGGGCAGCAGCAACTCTCTGAGGTCCTACTTAACCTACTACGATCGCCAACCCGCCTGCCAAGCGTGGCGATTACGGCAAATATCCCCCATGATATGCACACCAGCAAAAACCAGCCCCTAGTCCCCGGCGGCTCCGCTCGCCCTAGCTACGGCTAAGGCAGTAACGGGGCAGGGGGTGCTAAGAATCTCCGGCAGAGACCTGGCTACCACCAACAACGAACTCTGGCCCAGGCAACATTTAACACGCGCACATTGCGGACTGACGAGAAAATTTACGAACTGCAGGAAGAATTGTGCAAGATACGGTGGGACATAGTTGGATAATCTGAATTCCGAAGAGAGGACTCGATAATCCTCTTGTCTGGTAACTTGCTCTATTTTCGGGAGGGCAAACAACTGTCAGGTGGTGTCGGGTTCATCGTCCACACGAGGGACGTGAACAACGTTGTCGAGACCGGGAGTGTGTCGCCTAGGGTAGCGTACCTTATACTCAGAATAACCAAACGGTATTCGTTGAAGGTCATACAGGTTTATGCTTCTACTACGACACACCCTGGCGATGAGGTGGAGGCTACGTATGAGGACGTCTCTAGAGCCATACAAGCCTCCAAAACTCATTACACCGTTGTCATGGGAGATTTTACCGCAAAACTAGGCAAACGAAGCGGCGATTAGATGAGAGTGGGGCAATTTTGGGTTGGTAATCGGAACTACCGGGGCCAACTGCTGGCGAACTTTCTGGAAAAGGAGGAGGAGGGACTCTTTATGATGAATTCCTTTTTCAGGAAGGCTGAACACCGCAAGTGGACCTGGATGAGTGCCGATGGTGCAACAAAAAACGAGATTAACTTTATTATGTCGACGAGGAAGCAAATATTCAATGATGTCACTGTGATCAATGCGTTTAAAACTGGCAGCGATCACCGGTTGGTAAGAGGCACATTGAATATAATCGTTAAGCTGGAAAGACGTTGATTGATAAGGTCTACGCTCCGTCCTGCATCCATCCACATCCAAAACCCTGAAAGCCCTCAGCTCGAATTACAGAATCGCTTCGAGTGCCTAAATAATTGCTAAAATGTGGACGAATACAGCAACAGGTTTGTGGAAACTGTCCAAACGGTTGGGTCCAAGTTCTTTAAAACCCACCGTGCAAAAGGAACCAAAAAGTTCTCAGACCGTACCCTAAAACTAATGGAAGAGCGGCGCGCAATGGTTCTGCTTTCCTCAGGTGATGCGTCTCAGTTTCGGCGGCTAAATAGGCAGATCTCGAAGTCTATGACTCGCGACACGCGCCGATTTAATACTAAACGTATTAAAGAGGCCGTAGAGCGGAACAAAGGCTCAAAAGTGTTCGCAAGAGATATGGGTATTGGGCAGTGCCATCTGACGACGCTGAAAACCGATGACGGCAGAACTGTCACGACCAGTTCCGATGTTATGGGAGAGGTCGAGAAGTTATATGGACAGCTTTACACATCTACACGGCCACCTGTACAAAGCTTAGCTAAAGACCTTAGAGCTAAGTTAACCCGGCACTATACCGAAGACATCCCGGACATTAGCCTGTACGAGATTAGTATGGCTCTCAAACAGCTCAAGAACGGCAGGGCACCAGGTGCTGACGGAATTACGGCCGAACTTCTGAAAGCAGGCGGAAGACCGGTACTTGTAGCTCTTCAGAAGCTATTTAATTCCGTTGTACTAGGGGGCAGAACGCCAGAGACGTGGCACGAAGGTATGGTAACAGACATAGCCTGAAGAGTTGCTAAGCTCAAGTGGCAGTGAGCAGGACACATTGCTCGCAAGACTGATGGCCGCTGGGGCGGAACAGTCCTCGAGTGGCGACCGCGTACCGGAAAGCGCAGTGTGGGCAGGCCTCCAAACAAGGTGGACCGACGATCTGGTGAAGGTCGCGGGAAGCCGCTGGATGCGAGCAGCACACAAAATCGGTCGTTGTGGAGATCCTTGGGGGTGGCCTTTGTCCAGCAGTGGACGTCTTTTGGCTGAGATGATGATGATGATGATGATACAATAAATATCTAGCTCTGCACAATGAATAATTGCCTACATAATTATCATGTTTGTCATTAACTTGTATGGGACTGTCATTGTCTGATAGTCATTAAAAAAAATATTAATGTATGTGTTGTAAAAAATAATGTATGGTTTGTCAATTTCAAATGTGGTGATAGATATGCTTGAATGTTTGGCTTGAAACAGTAATTGTAAAAGTGTTACTCGATTATATTATGTACCACCGACAACCACCTTTCGGGTAATAACGATCATTGAAAACTGCTTTTTAAGCCCTTAAAATATTCAAAGTAAAATAATGAGTCTTCAAGAACTTTGAACTAACCTCTGATAAGAACCTTCGTTAAGCCCATAATTACTGTAAAGTAGCACCGGCACATAAAACACCCCAGCGGTTACAAATTAACGTGCAGTTGTTAGAAAATGTCTAATGACCTAGACTTCCATTTAAAAAGTTTACAAATACGCTTTCTAACTTGTTTGAAACTAAGTGACCAACCAGACTAAAATATTGAACCGAAAGATCCGTTACTAGATACCCGTTTGTGGCCGAGACGGGCGGCTTTGTTCCTATGTGGGTATTTAGGCTAAACACTGGCCTTTATTGTTAGACCAACACAAGGAAAGAAACATTCTTAGAAGGGATTAGAGACTACGTAAAAGAAAAAGGTAAGGGCAAACCGATTCAGTGCTAGTACCAAAACACAAAAGAGATGAAGATGAAAGAGAAAATAATAAAAGGAAACAGGTTCTTAGTCATTGTTTTCTAAAGTTCACACGGACGAATTGTATGTAGGAGTATAAGTACTCATTTTCAACTGAAATATTGTAAAGTTTGGACGTAAAAACGTTTAGTAATTTTGCTATAGACAGAAATCACATTATGGATTAACACAATGTGATTTCTGTGACTGACTGAAAGAACTGCGCAAATTTCAAAAGGCTGATGCAAGAGGAAGAAGCAAATATAGTAAATCAGAATCGTAGCGGGTGATCAGATCCAGATCTTTTCCTGCCTACCCATCTGAGAATAAACCGTATATAAACAGGCTGAGGAGCTCGATGGCGCAGTGGTAAACGCGACTGGTCCGCGATTGCTAAAGTTAAGCAACTTGGGATGGGTGACCAAAAATGTATCATCTCGAGCTCCTCCATGCTTCGAAAGACACGTTAAGCCGTTTGTCAAGGCTGCATTACCAGTCGTTAACAACTACTAATCCGCACTAGGGCCGCGTGGTGGTTTATTGGCCCGTTCTCCTTATCCATCCATAAAGAAGGCCCCAGCAGAGGGAAATAAAATGAACTGATAAAGTAAAGTGAAGTAAAACAGTCTGAAGCAACCTTCATTTATGTAATCAGGTATTGGATACCATAGAGGTGACTATTCAAATTATAGCAAGATAATTATAACAGAAATTGCAAGACACCATCTTTGCAAAAATAACAATGCAAAACATGACGACGTAGGTACCGTAATGACCTGTTATTTCATGGTAATCTGTTCGGATTTTATCCGAGAATTTTAATTAGTATCACAGATAGATCGATTACGGTGCGGCAGGAGAAACGAGGGCGGGACTCGAGCGGTGATCATTGTGACTCGCGTATGCGTAAAATCACCCACTTCCGTCGGCAGCATCACCTACGCACACGTCTGTTTTTAAACGAGGCGCATGTTCACGTGATTGGGCCACGTGAAATCGAAATCATTGAAATCAGTTTTTGAACCAACACAATGGACTTGGATGCTTTATTTTAAACATTTGCGGCATTTCATATACACTTTTTAAGTTGAATATTTTTTAACCCAATAAGCCAATTATATATTTCTTTCTAAAGTTTACGCGAACACTACACATTTAAATGAAACAACTTTTACGGATCTACTCGCGTTTATTTTACCACCAGCCTGGGACCCCATCATACAAAATATTAAATCCCAGCCCCAACACCATACTGCCAGACCAAAAGATACTGTAAGCTCCTTCTGCGTAAAACGGAACGCACCCGATTAAATTTAAATGAGGGTATACAATCTACTAACTAATTATGAGATGACCAACACCTTAGTCTCCCTGTGACATAAAATGAGCTGATGATGAATATGAAATTTATCAAAAAAAAAAGATTTATAAAAGTCTGTTTCGTAAAGAATTTTTATTTGATTCGAAACCTCTTATTTAAAAACGAAACTGATGCTGTTTTTTTATTTTCGTAATCAAAAGAAAGATGGAGAAAACATCAGTTTTGAACCAAATTATAACCTCAGCCCATTTTTGTGTAACCGGGCATGTCGAGCAATGAGATCTTAAACATTTAACAGATAGGTACTGTAAAATAGTTCAAATGGTCTTGCTTAACTGCATTTTAGTTTATAAGTATTTGCTACATACAGATAGAGACAACTAAAATCGATTTAAATCTCTAGCTGGAACGGAATGATGCGACTATCATTTTGTATTACTCGGTAGATATTTAACAAAGTAATTTTCCACAAAATTACGCGTAGGCATATAATTTGTGTGTTTTCCTGTAGTAAACTCAATGATGGCGGATATTCTTATAAACTTCTTTGTGACAATTATCAAAACGCGCCGACGACGATTACCTCATCTCCCGCACGGTGTGTTTATAAAATACACACCTCTCGGCTTCAAACAAGTTACTCGTCATTTTTGGTCAACCAAACAATGAGCAATCTCAACCATTCCACAACAGCATTACAAATCTGCTAACATGTTTCTTCAATGGGCCCAATAACCAATCTGCTTTAAAAGTTCCGAATATGTATATATACCTTGGGATCAGGGCCAGGTATAAGTTAAACACTCGTTTTATGGAAATCAGGTACAATGACGGTACCGAACCACCCAGACCCGACACAATATCAATATCGTTTTCAAAATTGACCCGACCGGGAATCGAACCCGAGACCTTAGAGTTAGTACCGCCTAAAGTCCAGCGGGCAAGCCACTCGGCTACGGAGGTCATCAAACTGTGTGAATATGTGATAAATATGTTCCAAACCTAAACTAGAAGGGTTTCTAAAATTACTGAGTGTCTTATAAACACATTATGAAGACCCGTTTTTAGGGTTCCGTACCCAAATGGTAAAACGGGACCCTATTACTAAGACTCCGCCGCCGCCGTCTGTCCGTCTGTCTGTCTATCTGTCCTTCTTTCACCAGGCTGTATCTCATGAACCGTGATAGTTAGACAGTTGAAATTTTCACAGATGATGTATTTCTGTTGCCGCTATAACAACAAATACTAAAAAACAGAATGAAATAAATATTTAACGGGGCTCCCATACAACAAACGTGATTTTTTTTGCTCGTTTTTGCTCGATATTGATTACTACAAGTTGTAGTCTACAACAGAACGAACTTTGCTGGTTTTTGCTCTATAATGATAATAATAATAATAATAATAATAAACTTTATTGACATCAGTTTATGTTACAGCTTCCTTGACCATTGAGGTCATTGGATAATACAGAGACAATTTTAAATTTGTTAAAACAAAATTATTTTGTATGGTAAGTATTAAACTATTTTCACATTTTGTCATCTTTATAACTTATTCACAATAGCAATACTTTATTAAAAACCTAACTGATAGTTACGTACCTCAATGGGTCATTATGGCAAAAATTCATTTAATTAATAAAAATAATAGATAGATAAGATAATGGCAATATGTAGACGCTTGAAATATTCACAGAATATTGAGTTATATTATTCACTTTAAAAATAAATAATTAAATTTAAATTAAAATAATATTTAAGGGGGGCTCCTATACAACAAACGTGATCTTTTTCCATTTTTTTTCTCGGTCTTAATAACGGTAACAGGTAGAAACTTGGAACCCTACGTGCGCGAGTCCGACTCGAACTTGGCCGGTTTTTTTATTTTATTGGCATTTCAAACCATTTACAGAATCCGTGGCCACACAGACCGAGGTAGTTTAATAAATAAATGTATAAATAACAATCGTTAAATTATTTATCTGAATTTTTTACGCAAAACAGCTTCCGATATCTTTAATCTTTCAGTTTGAATTTTGGGGCTGGGATTTTAAATGTAACCTTACCTTTGTAAAGGACGATTTACAACTTTTTTTATACAATCTACTTCGCTGTACTATAATGTTCTTGTTGCAAATGTCAAGTAAATATGTAAGTAGGTATATGAATTATGAAATATTATTTTATTATAAAATATTGAATGTACCAGGCGGTTGACAATATCATGAAACAAATTTATATATGTTTGCTTATCCGATATCAAAAATCCATAGGCCAAAGCTTAGTCTTGAAGTAGATAATGAGTGTGATTCGTACGACGTACATTAATAATACTAACATCAATTTAATTTTACTAAATTATTTTACCGACTGGACCTAAATTGCCTACTTTAGAATATCACCTTCAATCTTATCAACCTTACCCTTTTTGCTATAGTGTTCATTGAGCAGAACGCTTTGTCACAAAGAATCGGAGCCAAACAGCGCAGTGCAACATTTACGCGGCAAGTACGTGTTTAATTTGCCACGTGATTGGCTACGACAGAAAGCGACCAAGGACTTCATGCTCCTCAAATGTTTACATTCCATCCCGGTGGCTATCGATACGTGATACGTAATACTGTGTTTATTGCCGCACCACCTCTCAATATGCGTATTAACATAAAAACTGTGATTATTCAATTGTCAACGTGTTGAGGCATTTCAGGCAGCTCTTATTGTTCGTTGAGTGTTCAATCGTTTATTTTGACTTACTTGCATTGCTTACTACAAAGGTTAACACAACGGACGTACCTACTTACAAAAACCATTATTTCAGATTTTGTTGAAATATAAAGTTTTGGACGGAATTAAATGAAACCTAACTTAATATATAAATACATCATATATTTTTGATTGGAAAGGGTATTAAAGCGGGAAATGGGTTTTAAAAAAAAGGTATTTTCATACATTTCGGTCTACTTACTTTTAATGTTTTATGAAAAAGGTCAATCTTTGTTTTTCGCAATTTCGGAGTTGGTTTCGATGGAAAAAATGCTTATATTGATGAGTAGTTTCATACCCTTTTGGGATGTCCTACCCTTTTCTAACCAATCCGTTTCAATAGAAGAAACATTCAATATACTTTATATTCCAAAAAGGAGTTCCCAAGAGATGTGGTGTTAAAGTTTGTATCAAAGTCTTGGTTCTCTTAACGATATATATTGTTTGAAAGGAAAGAAACGTTTCTAGAGACATTAATGTATCTAATAAATATGCATATACGAATATATGGAAAGTTCTATTCGAGAGGAGTTCCTTAAGAAGAAAAGTGCCGTTTTAAATTAAACTAAAAACAGCACTTTAGCATAATAAAATGTAATAAGTAATTAGAGCATGATGACATTACAGAAATAATAAAATAATAATAATAATAAATAATAATAAAAATCTTTATTTGACACCATTTCAATTTGTAAAATTAAATGTGAACGATAACAACCGCATTCGTCGGATGACTGTGTCGCAGTTGCCAACGCCCACCTCCAAGACTGAGGAGGGTTTGGTACACTATACCAGCAGATCCTTACATAATAACTTTATAATAATATAACAACATAATAACATAATAACTATAAAAATACATAAACAGATAAATAAAATTATATACAAAATGACAGGTCAGTTGAACGAGTAAACACTGTTTTAAAAAAGTTTTGCAAAAGATGCGCTAAATAATTAAATAATACAAAATACTTTTAACATACTATACTTACTTTTAGTTTTCATTATTATACTTTTAGATATCAAAAATATATTTACTTTCTGTTAAATAAGGAAAGTCAGTTATTGGCCCTACTTGTAAATTAGCCCCTAATTATTTTATCTACTTTTGCAAACCCTGGTGGACTTCTTAATAAAGTAACAACTAATTATCTAAAACAGATGGCTATCACAATACCACGAATAAGCGGTCTCTCCGACATAGAGAGCTATGTCATAATCGTAAGCTATCAAGTAACACACGGGTGACAAATTCGAAACGCGATGATGCTCATGTCTGTCTCGAAACCCGCGAATAAATGAAGCTCGCTCGGGTTCAGTGACCGCGCCACCACTTTCGCTACAGATACATAATCATCAGCTGTACGAGTACGTACGCGCTCATAAAGCCTTCGGATGATCGCACCGATTGTCGCTGACCTTTTGACTTATCCCTCCCCACCTCGCAGAGCCCATATTGCTACTTTACAGTTGCTACATCGGCGGGCGATTTCAACTATTTCATTTGGTCTTGTTCTCGTGAGTTTTACGAAAAAAAGTTTAAAGTTGGTATTAAGGTTTACCTGAGTAAAACAATTAGTAACTTTTATAAAAACAAACATGTTTTGTAAAACTTTCTAACATAAAAACATTCTAGACGTCTTGTTCAATTCAAAAGATCAATGTTTCAGTTGAACAATTTTAAATTGTTTCATTATACAAAACCAATAATGTAGCAACTTTCTCGGTTTACCACTTCGTCGTTTGCTAAGATTGCATAGTGTTTGTTAGTACCTCTTGTTCTCGGTAATACGAACGGTTGGAACTCGGTAACACAGACGGTTCATTGCAACACCGTAAGCGAAGGAAAATGAAACCACAAAGGTTTAATTTTTACGTAGCCTTGCACTAGTTTGGGACTTGTTAAGGGCAGTATGTAGATGTGCCAATTGGTACAACCTCAATGCGCATCCTGGAGTGTCCTAGAGTGCGTTAAGTAGCATTAGAAACGTTGCGTCACCAACAAGAGATTCAAGGTGAGCGGGTTTGCTGCGCCGACGCTGACGACGCCGCGCCGCAGACGGACGTGGCGCTGTGCCGGCGAGCCACTTGGACCAATTCATGACTTCGGCACGGGCGACAGATGCGAACGTTCGAGAAAAAATCAGCTTCACGAGCGAATAACGAATTAAATCGCGGCCAGAGTCGATTACCTTTGTTTACTTTTGATTTGCGACGCAATAAGTCACCACAAGTTATAAGTTAGGAACCATTACCAGTTCGTCTGTCTCTGTACAGATGAACCGATTTTATGTAAATATGACCTTTATATTTACATATTGTAAATGCCGACATCGACCTCATCACAATGAATGTCTAATGTTGGACACCACTGAGCACAAAATACATAATCAACCAACTAATGACAATTTTGTATAGCGTTCAATAATTACTATGAGTCAGCATATTATGAATGACGTGCACAAACATCGAGGAGATATTACCTTTTTCGATGACAAAAGTTGCCATTTCCTATTTTCTTTTTGTTTGTTGGTTTAATAAGGATATTCTCATTTAAATTGCTGTTAACACTTAATAATGTGCTTGATAATCCCTCGAGAAAGCTAATGCCCTTGTGGTAGGAGTGGGTCCACGGATCATAACAATGGGGATTGAACCACGAGATGGATCTCGCATTCAGCCTGAGCATCTTATCCCGTTGTTGGGCCACTAGCGATGTCTTTAATTTTCAATACTTATGCGTGTTACTTAGTTCCAGTAGCCTTAGGCAAAATTTTTCTTGTACCTGAGTAAAAAATTAGTGATTGTGGAACCTTAGTAAAGATTTAGAAATCTCGCGGTTGCCTAGTAATAAAAATATGAGCTGACCCATCGGTCACGGCTCCGAACGGCATTCATAGATACTTTGGTGTGGAAATCGTTGTTGCTATGTTAAATTTAAAATTTATATTACATGTTTCATTTGTAGTAAACAGGTTTTATTCGTTGTTGTTAAACTTTTAACTCAGATTGAGTTAAAATCTGATCTTAAGGATAAAGTTTTGATTTCTATCTTTGAAGATAACGTATGAAGATGTCAAGTTTTCTTTTGATCTTTTCTTGACCCTCTTCGATCAAATGACAGTCTTTTTCTTTTTGTTCAATGTAATCGGATGACGTTCTGTGAATCATTTAGTGTTATATATTTATTGTATAAAAACATAGCTCTAGTAAAACTATCTACAAAGTTAAGCACAGCCAAACCGAACCTTAGATGTAAGTACATACATTAAGATTTAATATTTTGTAAAACTCTTTTTTCATCATTTGTAATTGTGTCCACACGTAATATTTTTCTAAATACCTTTTATTGGCCATCTGCTACTTATATATCAAATGTTTACTGTGTCATGTGCTGTTTGTTTTTCATAAATAAATAAACAGATAAATAAATAAATAAATAATTCTTTAGTGAAAACCTATTTCTTGTAATAAGGCAGCGTAGCTATGAAAATATTTTTAATTATTCTGTTAATCATCATAATAACTGTTACGCCGTAAACACATATAATTAAATAATAACAAAAGGCGCTGATATAAAATGGAAATAATGGTAGATGATATAAAAGTCACTGAAATAAGTTTTTTTAGCAATCAATAAAAAGCAATAATAAGAGGAATATATTTGAAAAATATAAAACATGTTTTATTTGTTATAAAAGAGGTTTTAGATTTCGTCTTTGATAATGAATAGAATACGAGGCTTTTCGTAACGTTCGTTGCCTTCTTAAAGATTTTCTTTCATATTTTTGTTAAAGAATCTATCTAACAAAAATATGAAAGAAACGCGCGAGGACTTAACCCGCTCCAGGAAAATGTAGGTAAAAACAGGTAGTAATATGGTGAAACGGTGTTTCAGTGTTGATAAGTAGTAGTATTTATTACTAGCTGTGCCCCGCGGTTTCACCCGCGTAAATATTTTCCCGTTTTTGCAACATTTTTCATTGCTGCTCCACTCCTATTAGTCATAGCGTGATGTAATATAACCTATAGCCTTCCTTAATAAATGGACTATTCAACACAAAAATAAATATTCAATTCGAACCAGTAATTCCTGAGATTAGCGCGTTCAACCAAACAAACCAACAAACAAACTTTTCAGCTTTATAATATTAGTATAGAAGTATAAATACATATTTATTACACACTTCTACGAAGTTAACCTTCACAAAGAGATTTAGCATTAAATAGAAAAATATTATTATGGACGTAATTCATTATTATTATGTGTCAAACACATGGAAAAGAAGTAAAGTAAATAATATATCTCGACTTAAAGTCACGAATTAACAACATAATGTCACGTTTCTATTGTATTGCAAGTATATGGATTTCCCGAACTAAATCAACTTGAATTGAATAGGTACTAGCATTTATTTATATATCTTATGGGAAAACACAAAGCCTTTCACCTGATTTTAAGTAATGATAAAGCCGAAGGTGGAAGTGCACTTCATCCGGAATACCTCAACTTCTGAAGCACTGGCTATGTTATCTAAAGCTGCCGGAACACAACCATGCTATAAACATTGACGTTATGATGACATATTTAGAGTATTTCATGGAGCACTATAATTACTTAATATTTTTTTATAAATTTGAATTAAACATGAAATTATTGCACAAAAGCAGTCGTTGTGGAAAACCTTGGGGGAGGCAGTGGACGTCTTTTGGCTGAGACGATGATGAAATTAATTTATTATAATGTACACTAACATGGATATATACAAAACAACATCTGTTGTTAAAGTTTCGAATATATATAAATAAAAATGAATCACTGAAGATCGACTGCACAAAATTGGATAATTCTTTTTTTTTTCAGTCAGTTTTTCAGGGTCAGCTAGTAAGTAATATTACAAAAACACAAATGTCGAAAAATTTCCACGAGCAGGATTTGAACCTGCACCCTTCTGACATACCGGGTCAGGTGCTCTCCCAATTGAGCTGTCGTGGTTTTAACCAAGTAATATTAATGAAGAGCTTATTCAATATCTCACAATTACATATGACAAGTAAATGCTAGGCAATAACCACTTATCAAGCCTTCATTTGTGTTACACTACATAGGTACATAACCAAGGTGTAGTGACGAACTTAAATAGGCCCTCATCTTTGAAAGGGGTATGAAGAAAACTGCATTCAACTATTCCAGGCATTGCAGTTTCTCTTAGAAGAAGCATAGCACTTTTAGACTTAAAGTCATAGGCGTATTCTGTGCCCAACAATAGATAATAATTTACTCTGTATTAGGCAATGTAATAGATAACTTCGAATGTTACACCAAGCACAAAATAATTAATTTGTTTTAGTTTCGATTTTGATTTTGAACATATGTCATCCCTGCTCCTCAGCAGGGATGCCATATGTTCAAAATCAGTGTTCAAATTCATCTATAGTTCAGGCTTAAAGGATACAATACGGAGACGAAGCCAAGGTTAAGCCTTTTAAAAATTTAAAGTATACTACATACTGGCAATAAGTCGTTATTTCCGTACACCCTGCCCTTCAAGGCCAGCTCCTAATTAACATGACATCAAGCTGTTCCAGGTGGTGGCACGATACTCAGATTGCCACCTAGCCGGTCTAGGATGATGGCTGCCGCCCAGCTAGAACCCTTTTTTTAACTACTATTAAGAGACGAAGTCAAGGTTGTCCCCTTTAAAAAAATAAAGTAAACATTTTACCGGCAATAAGTCGTCATTTCTATACATCCTGCCCTTGCCTTCCAAGGCCAGCTCCTTATCAACATGACGTCGAGCTGTTTTGGTTGGTGGCATGATATCCTCGCTGATATCCAGCTAGAGGCCAGGATTAAGGCTACTACACAGCTAAAAGCCTTTTGACCCACGAGACGAAACCTATGTTGTCCTTTATAAAAGTTTAAAGTAAACAAATCACCGGCAATAAACCGTCATTTCCGTATGCCCTGCCCTCCAAAGCCAGCTCCTTATCCAACATGGCGTCGAGCTGTTCCAGCTGGTGGCATGATACCCTTGCTTCCACCCAGCTAGAAGTCTTTTTATCTACAATTAGGAGATGAAACCTATGTTGTCCCCTTTAAAAGTTTAAAGTAATTAAATGACTTACCGATAATAAACCGTCATTTCCATACGCCCTGCCTTCCAAAGCCAGCTCCTTATCCAACATGGCGTCGAGCTGTTCCAGCTGATGGCATGATGCTCTCGCTGCAACCCAGCTGGAGGCCAGGATGAAGGCTCCCAAGATGAAGGAGGCTGCCACCACCGTTAGCGCTGCGATCCTCGCGATCTGGACGGAGGATGACACGCGCTGCCGGTACGCCTGTAGGAACAAGGGTAGTTAGTTAGTCAAATACTATTATTATAGTACTACGTATTATAATAGCCTATTAGTTTTAAAAAACTGAATGTTAGGAAAACAGAAGGTTAAGAAAAATTTTATTTTAATAATGCATAATTTTAAAAAACTGAATGCAGAGAAAACCTACAGTTTTTTAAAACAACAATGAAATGATGCCATTTCGCTGCCAGCTCGTAGGTACCTAGGTATATATTTTTTATTAATTTTTATTATGTTTTGTTTGATACCACATGTACTACCTTATTGGTTGTAAAACCAAGAACCAAAGTAGCCGACCACTTTAGTACTTATATAATTAATTGAAAAGGCTATGCGACATTACTCGATAATGAACTGTATCTTTATTTAAATTGACCTTTTACGTTGTTGGTAAGATATTTTGCGACGCGACAAATATCGAGTATCTTTTGGTAATTGATGCCGTCACAGCATGTTTACGTAAAAGAACTGTCGATTTCAGTGACACGACGCTGAAAATACAATTTCACGCACGTTACATAATCATTTTATTTATAATCAATTAGTTCTGTTAATATCCGCGCAGAGGCCGTGCTGTAAGGTCAATTGAGAGAAAACTTAATCGAGATAATTAATAATTAAAGCATCAAGTGAAAAATAATAATAGATGGCTAAACGTTAATCAAATTATCTGTCATTAATATAAACTTCGAGGAAACAATATCTATTAAGTCATCTAAATAAGGTATTTTGATAAATACAATGTTTTTTTAAGTAAACACTTAAAATTGTGGGTTTCCCTGTTGTTGTTCCAAACAATGTTGACATAGCGACCAACTTAGATAAGTAGGCGGTAGCTAACCCTGATAGACCCTAAACCCCGCTGGATATCGAGGAAATCGGGGTTTGAGACCGGTAGACCACTAGACAATGTGGTCTCTGTTCGCACATTGTGCGATCAAATATATCTAACCTATCTGCTTGGAATCGTTATAATATAAGCGATTTTCTTGGTTTTCAAGATCCAACACTCGATAAGTTTTTTTTTGTGAAATGTAATAAACGATTTAAATAGAATTACAATTAGTAGAAATGTTTTCCATCTCTTGTTTCTAAAGTTCAAAGTGTAGATAAGTATTAAGTGTTTCATTTCAACTTCGAGTTCTACGTCTACTAAGATGGCTAAGTGATCTTCCAAAGGTTTTCTCTCAACTTGCTTATACATTTTTGGCAATATTATGTACTGATGTTACATAAACAGTTGAACTAGAGACGTGATAGAGATCGAGCGCTAGTTGTGATGCACTAAGCTGTTTTTAATACGCAGGGTTATATAATTTTGACAAGCGCCCCTAGCGGCGGTAATCGGAGGCGATCGGCAGTGAAAGTAGGTACCTCGACAACTGCACTCGAGAAATCTTTCGCGTGCTGCAAATGGTTTAATGCTTTAAGGCTGTAAACGACAACGAATTCAATTTTAGCGATTTGTTTTCTTAATTTGTATATCAACTATAACAATTCAAGTTAGTGACGCAATTTCTAAAAATCGTTAAGCCTAAATTGATTGTAGATTACCTTCCGTTGCATGGTATAGGCAGCAGCGAGAATAAAAACATTTTACAGTTGAAACTATTTAAATATTTCAATTTTTTGCGAAAGTTTGTCATTTTCTCAACAATTGCTGCATAACCATTTTGCATAACTTTTAGCACTATCTAAGTACAGTAAACATCAAGTTGACCGATGCAACATGGTGTGTTAGTTTAGAGTGGTAAAAAAATCAGGGCATTTAATAATAACAATCCGTAGATACTGTTATGTTATTAAATATGATTGCATTAATGTTATTTGACCTTAAATATCCTTTTGAACATTTATTATACTTCGAGATAATGTCCACAACGACGCACGAACCGCTACCACACCACAATTACCGCTATATACCGAACTCTATCTGAAGTTAATCTGAATATATAGACTTATATGCCTTGGCGTATTGATATTTTTCGTACTGTGAAATCGTTCCTGAGCTCAGAGACCTTAGCCACTAAACCTCAGAGGTGGTTTTTAATGTACCTAGTGTTGTGTCAGCTGTACAATATTACGTACAAACAACCATAGACTATTGACACTATTTTTAATCTAAAATGACCGTACCTTATCTTTTCAAAATTCGACACACTATATTAAACTTTGTTTTAGGTCTACTAAAGGCGATAAGTGTCGCGCAAAGAGTAAAGTTAATAAAAAGGTCTCATAAATCTTGGTGTGCAATTCGCTACGTAAAGGTTGACAAAGTTTTTGTAACACAAAGCACCTTCCTTGGTATATGCCTATATAAAAAATAATAAAAAAATTTGTTTTGCAAGCGTGTATAGCATTGTATTTACGTCTACTTAGGTGCTTTGTGATTTGATGTTATCTCAGAAGCGTACAGTGTAGTGTAAAAATATTAATACTCTTCTTACAGTATGTGGCTCTTAATGCCAAAAGAATAAGGTTTCTAGTTCATTTGCAAGACAACACATTTTATTTTGTAGTCTGTGGTCTAAGCTTGCTAAGGTGTCATAGTATGTATATTTTCCGTGTAAACATCAAGTTTTCCGCAACGCTAAAGTAGGATGTTACGGCAAAAGCACGTTTACAAGCCGGGGACAACTTACGGGCAACGCAATGACGTAACACAAACCATTGTGTCCAACTACTGATCTGGCCAATACCGATTTCACTCAAACCGTGTCGTTTATTGTTTATCTATTTGTGTTAATTCTTTGTTTTTATTGTCACTGCTGACAATGGTTACGGAAAATGTTAATTATTTCTTTTTGTTCGATTCTTAAGTCGTATTTCCCGTCGCGTGTGTCATCGGTCTAGTTTACATTATATATTAATAAAATTGATTTTTTGTACATAAGTACTTTAGATTTAAATTACTATCAACTTTTTACTAACTAGTACTATTTTATGGAATAAAATTCTAACAAAGATAAAAGATAAATAACAAAGATAAAACATTTTTTTTTTATTTATTTGGGTAAAAAAGCAATGTTGAATACAATGTTGTTTAGAATATTAGATAATTTAAGTAGTATTAATTTCAACACCAGCATCAATTACCACAGCTTAAATTTACATTTTAGACGTTGAGAGTGATATTAATTACTGCAAAACAAGCTGAGTATCTAAACGTACTTAATATAACATTGGAACTATATCAAAAATATATTAAAATTTTCGAAAACATTTAAACTATTCAAATGAGAGTACACTCGAAAAAAATGCAATGCAATGCAATGCAGGATGAGATAGGGGGGGTTAAGTTCGCCCCGCCTTTTCAACCTGTACATGAATAGTCTGATCGGTGAGCTCAGCAGAACACATATAGGTTGTCATATTGATGGGAGTGTGTATGAACAATATGAGCTATGCAGACGATATGGTTCTGCTGAGCCCATCGATTGGAGGTCTCAGGAGTCTCGTGGCTATTTGTGAGTTCTATGCGGTGATCCACGGGCTCAAGTACAACGTCAAAAAAAGTGAGCTCATGATGTTGACACACACTGATGACTTCTGCTAAGGACTGCGGAAGGTAAGATTCATACAATCTCGCTCGAGCAATGCACACATCATCATCATCAGCCTGCACACGTCCACTGCTGGACATAGGCCTTTCCAAGTGCACGTAATCTCGCAACAGCTGTTCTTGGACTGTTCCGAGCTGTTCAGAGATCCGTGTCCGTGTAAGCTCTCAGCATTCCGTTTAGCTACGTATCTACATAGAGTTGCCGGCGACACTTAATGGAGTTGCGTGATGGTTGACAACGGCTACGATAATAAATGACCAGGGACAATGGAACAATGAGTTTCCCACATTCATGCATGTCGCAGTTCTCAGAATGTTCATAATCTTAAGTTTATCTAAGTACTTAGCTATATTATTTCCTTGTGCTAGATGTCGGTTCGAATTTCGCGTTATATTTAACGCACCATTTATGTTTTACGACAAGGTTACTTGGGTTAAATCATAAAATGTTCCCTCCATTATTTTAAAATAAGTAAGTACCTAATTATTATTATTATTATTCTTTTTATTTAATAAATAAAAACATATAGATAAATTAACAATATAAAATATTATAAAAAACTTAACCTAGGTTGCCACCCCGGCAGCGAGGATAGACCCAAGCTATCGGTGGTTAGGGTTATTATTATTATTATTACATTGGTAGATTTTCTTCTCTCAGAGGTATATTATCTTCCTCTACGGGCTTTTGCCAAGTATAGGAAGTTAAGTGTGTAAGTATTGTCGTGTGTGCGAAAGTGAGTGAGAGATGTTTTCGTGTGTTTGTGTGTATGTTTTCTACAACAGTGCTAGAGACTGGGCAGAATTAAGCGACCCCCCTCAGATACGATGGGGCTGCCCGGGCCAGAAAGCTCGGGGCGGGATTCCCTCTATTATTGTTTTTATTTATTTTTTCTCATATAAATTTACATTTTTAAATATTTTCTAAAAAGAAAATGAATAAAACATTTAAACATTTTTTTTTAAATAGGGGTCCGCCGACCAAGGTTCAAGCTACCGGTGGTTAGGGCTTATTATTATTATTATTATCTTCTTTATTTTTATTTTTTTTAGCTTAGGTTTCTTATAATCTAAATAAAAATCAATTGCTGTTCGTTAGTCTCGCGAGTCTCGTATAAAACTCGAGAATGGCTGGACCGATTTAAGCGGTGAGCAACATACCTAAATAGAAAGTAACGGAAAATACTAAACCCGACAATTTAATTTTCCAATACAAAATGATTTGTTTGTTTTGTTGTCATGGAAACGTCAATATATAAAAAAAATATTGATTTCGCTGATATGCTCAAAAATGTTTAGGAGAGAGTTTGCCGTTATCTGTAAACGGCTTTCACAGCATCACCGGACTTTTTTGGGGGCGGCGAGAAACTTAAAGGGTTCCTCAAGCCACACTGCTTGATCACGATCAAAACAACGTCAGAAGGTTTCTAGAGGGAATGACATCACGCAAGCGTAAGCGTGCTCCCACACTCTACTAGATTCTCCGAGTAGTTTGGATAGGATTGACATAGCCTTTACAGACTTACAATAGTGGTGTACTTACGTTTTAAGCAGATGTGTCTATATCAGAGTTTATACCCTAACTATCCTAACTAATAGTAACCTAACTTAATATGCGAAAATGAATTTGTTTGTTTGTTATTTGTTACGCTTTCACGCGTATACTATTCAACCGATAATCATGAAATTTTGTAATCACACTAATATTATAAATGCGAAAGTTTGTGTGTATGTGTGTATATTTATTGCTTCTTCACGCTGCAACGAATGGAAGGATTTGGATGAAATTCGGCATACAGATAGTTTATAACCTGGATTAACACATAGGATTTTATCCCTATAGTTTTTATCCCGATATTCCCACAGGAATGAAACTCATAATTGACTACTTATGTCTTAGATTTGATGTTGGGAATAGAACCTATTTGGTAGTTTTTTATACTTTTTTATTGAAATTTTGATAGATTTTTGAAACTGTCAAAGCGGCACGAAGTCCGCCACTAGTATTAGTATAAAAGTAAAATACAAAAACATTTGTGTTTTTGTAATTTGTTTCACAACAAAATTTGCGTTAAAATTATATAAACAAAACAAAAACATGATAATATTGATAAGTTATGTGCCGAAATGGCACATTTTGATTTGCTATTGCCGACACCTAGCTACAACTTTTTCTATACCGTTATTTCCTCGGAAACTTAGACCTGCTATAGTCATGGAATGCGGCATCGAACATTTCCGATTTTTTACAGCATGATATTGCTGATATTTTATTGCATAATCAAGTAGTAAAAGGGAACGCACGAAAGCGTTATTATTATGCAGCGCTACATGCGGAAACTCAGATTTAATAAACAGCTTAAGTAACATAAATGGAATAGAATGAAGATACCTAAATGTCAACATTTTAAGCGAGATAACGATTCAAAATGTTAATGTTCTTTAACTTAAGAACATAATTCTTCCTTGTAAGAGTTTGAAACGGATGAAATAAATATAGAAGAGAAACCGGTTATTTCGGTTAGATTCTTATTCTTTTGAACGAAAGAATAACACCATATGTATTGGGCTAGCATCTAGAGCAGGGATTTCCAGAGTGGTCGATATCGACCCCTTGGGGTCAAAATCGGTTCCCCAGAGGTCGACATAAATGAAAACTAATTTTGGGGGTCGACGATGTCTAAAAATCGACCCCTATTATTTTACAAAAGTTCTTATTTGTAACGTTCAAGATACTGTATAAGTTGTGGTACGTGTACCAACTTGTTATAAGAATGACTAATATTTTAGTAGGAAGTATAAGTATGAGTTTACTTAACCAATCGCAAAATGTTTAAATTGGTAAGCATTTTGTATGAATAGGAAAAAACTAGAGATAGAATTTTTAAAGTAATTTGGCTATGGCGGTCTGAGGTATCAGTTCATTTTGAAAAAGGGGTCTCTTGCCCTCAGTAGTTTGGGAATCCCTGATCTAGAGTATAGTTGGGTAATTGGACATGTCTCGATTTACTCACCCACGTTATTGTCCTTGAAATGCAACGTCATGACATGCATATACGGATCTACTGGGTGTTTTACGCTTCAAAGGTTTTTTTCCATTACAATATAATATAATGATTATTTACATATAATTATACGCAAGTAATGTTGCGAACAAATTACGATTTGAAAAAAGACAGTGTTGAAAAAAAATTCCACGAGCGGGATTCGAACCCGCACCCCGTGACATGCCGGGTCAGGTGCACTAGTAACTATGCTATCGTGCGGCGTGCGGGTTCGAATCCCGCTCGTGGAATTTTTTCAACACTGTCTTTTTTCAAAATATAATATAAATTTTACATTTTAGTCTAATTATTAGAATTTCGATGGCGCAGTGGTTAAGTAGTGAGTGTCTGTACTTAACCACTACAGACTACTATCTCCTGATGGTAAGTGATGATGTGGCCTACGATGTAACATGCTTGCCTAGGAGGTACCTATTCACTCGTGATTTAAAGACCCCAATATTATATTTGATAGGAACCGCAGACTGAAGCAAAGACTGCAATCCGCACTGGACCCCGTGGTGGTTAATGGCCCTTTCACTCAGTGGTGTTTCCACCCATGGGGAAGGCTTGTGCTCCAGCAGTGGGGACATTAAATGAGCTGGTAATGTGTTTGATGTGATGTAATATGTATTGGACGTGTCAATGCCTGGAACTTTTAAGTTTTAAACAGCTAACTATATTTTCTAAAGTCAATGAATATTAAGATGAACCTTTAGTTTTAACAAAACAAATTTTATGATTATTACGCAAATTTATTTTTGTTTTGAACTATACTCCTCTACTATATTATTTTATTTAAATATTAAGTCTAAAATCGCTTAAAGTACCTACTCTAAGATCAGACCTTACTGTTGTCTTTGCCAAATACAGTATTCTGTGCCAAGGTCCCGTAAAAACCACTTACCATTTAAGTGGCTAAATATTCAGCCGCCAATAGCGAGCTCAATTTTTTAATTATATGACGGGCTTTGAAAAATTAATGAATAATACATTTTTCATATATTTAGACAATATCCAGAGCTTGTTGTCTTTATCATTTTCTTATAAATGTCCTATAAAAAGCCGTATTCCTGAAGGGATGGTCACGATGATTGGGCTCTTATTCTTATATTTGGCCTTTTCATTTATTAATTTCTTGGTCTTGTTTTAGTTTAATATAAATAGGGGTATAACAGGCTCTTTTGACATTAGTATAATAGCTAGTTTTTTAGTCATAAAAAACTTTGATCGTATTAATGTACTATAATAAATTGATAATTATTTGTAAGGTCAATAAAAAGGCAGTTGTTGACATAATTAACAAATCACCAACTCCATATTTTGATAATAAAAAATGAGTGGCGTTTTACCGTTTAAGTGCAGTGGGTGCCGTTTATGCGACCGTACTTAAGTAAATGATGAACACATGTACCTATCTACTTCACTATATTTTTGTTAATACTTTGTGTTATTGTTGTATTGTATTCTCATAACTATGTAAACATTTTACTGCACTCTTACACACCACTTGGTCCAGACCAGATTATAGTGGGTCTTATACCTAGCATAGCCCAATTTCCTCATATCCTTTTATCAATGTGAGCCAGACTCAGTTGGATTTAGGAGTAGGACTTGCATTTGCTTATACAATTTTTTTATTATTCAGCAAATTTATTTTTTTACCGGACCGAATAGTATTTAAAAATTCTAATCCTCCTTACTTACTTAATAGTTTTAATGTTTTTAAATAACAAATTTTGAATTCATAATCGATAATTGCTCACGCGACAGACCACCTTTTAAAACATTTATATAGGTAAGTAGTTATCTTATTTGAGAGACTTTTAATTAATTTGAATGTACCTATGTTTTGCATTTACAATGGTATTTCTATAACTCTCGAAAATTAGTGAAAGGTCGTGAATTCATGTTTTAACAAAGGAGGTCGCTTAAGAAAACAAAAGCAAGTTTAAAAGAATACAGTTCGTTAGCTACCATTTTATTTTTTACCATAATTATTATTTCTTTGACAGCGATCGCGCATTTTTTGTAACAAAGGTCATGGTTATTGTTCATGTTGGTTGATGCAACGCACTTTTTTTGGCAATGAGTCCATGTAATATTTTTATATAGGTAGGTACTTAGATTATTTCGTGATCTTAACAAAAAATTAATGTTGAAAATTTTTTTTCGAATTTGATCTCATGTTTAAATAATGTCCGTCGGCTCGCAGCCCGCCCGGCCGGTGTCCCGCGGGCGCGCCGTCGGCGACGCGGCTCCGGCCGGCGGTGTTTACAAACAGCTGATACGCGCCAGCGACCGCTGCAGCCGAGAGAAAGGCGCTTTCCACCATTTATACTGCACTTAGCCACAACACGATTATTTCGACTCATTTATGATTGCTCTCTCATATGGAATTAAGACACCTTATACGGATCTACTCGTGTTTGTTTTACAATTACCTATTACTTATTATTGTCTCCCTGTGGCACTTACTAAATACTTAGTCATGACGTCGTGATAAAATTATACGTAAAATAATTGCGAATAGATCCGCATAAAGTGTTTAATTTCAATGTATTTTGTCTCCTGATTCTCATAAATTTCAAATCAAAATACCTCATATTATTAATACTTAACGGTTTATTCGTTTTAAGTATTCGTTTTAAGCAATTTTTTCTATCGTCATTGTTATTATTTCTTGAATATGTATACCTACTTTATTTTTATTTATGGGCCTAGACAGCAATCAATATGTTAATAGGTTTAGTAGATTTTATTTAAATCAACACCTATAGATTTCTTTCTTGTCACTCTACTACAAAATAAAGTTTTTGGTTTTTTTCATCTATTCTTTTAGTAATATTCCACATAAGCATCACAACAATGATCATGTCATTAGAAACTGGGAAGTAGGTCCGTATTTTACGTGCGTAACATAAATTAAAGCGTATAACGGGTGTCTCATACCGGTGGGGGCTCCGATGCGCTGTACACCTCAGACGGCGGGTACTCAGGTTTCATGGTTATAGTTGCCATGGAGTCCGGTTGGTGCTCCTTCTCCATCACGAAAATAATTGTTCACAGAAAAAAAATAAGCCCTTTTTAGATTTGCGCGCGCGATGTTTGACGGTCGAAGTAGAAATGCGCGCGAGTGAATGGTGGCGGGCAAGCAGCGTAGGCGCAGCCGTGGTGGTGGGGCCGGCGCTCGCTTACATGGAGCGGTGGAGGTGACACAGCCACGACCCACGCTTGCGTATACCTACCTAGGTACTTAAAGTTACTTCTCTCTAACACTGCAGTTCTATCAGTAGGTATAACTGTTTTGATTAATACTACTTGGTAAAGTTTCTTTGGCATGTGAGTTAGCCTAGGTATCTATAGAATAATCATGTTATCATTGGTCTAATAATATTTCCTTAATACCAAAATAAAAACAAAGGATTTTTGTAGTTGTTCTTTAGTGAAAGGGTAAAAATATTTAGTCGATGTTAAAACTATAAGTTTTTTATTATACACCAAATACAGACACGTTTTATAGCTATACTTATAGCGTACTTAAAAGTTCAATAAATATTTAAGCTTTATATTACAATTGAACTGTAGAGATTACTCTGAACATGCAGAGTATTTACTATCGGTCACACAACCATTAGGGCTGTGGGTTATCTTATATTAAGAACTACTAGCGACAGCATGTATTACTTGCTACTAACAATGACATTACAAGTTATATTGTATCATTGGCTAGTAAGTATTGATTTAAAGATGCATAATCATGAAATGTTGAGACCACCTACGGTTGGTGGTTTGAATACTATTGAACTTGCGGGTGGGTGTAAGTGGGGTGTAAGGGGTCCCAACCTACACCATTTGGGGCCCAAGCCAACCTCTTCTCTGCGTGGTGCACCATGCTGACCAACAGACGAGGCTCTGGCGACCGACCGATGGCGGGATACCCATCACAGCCCGAACGTAGCTAACAAAGTGCACAGACCAGTGTCGGGCAGCAGCGACACTCACTGGTGCGATTATCTACGCACCGCGATTGCCAACCCGCATATGCCTAACGTGGCAATTATGGGCAAACCCTCCAAATGACGATACGAAACAGACTACGGCCCCCAGTTCCCGGCCGCCCTGCTATTCCTGATCACGACGGCGGTCACGGTAACGACAGGGCAAGGGGTGCGAAGAATACCCGGGTTACAGAAGGCCGCCAAAAACAACTGACCCTGGCAACGAACAACGGACGCACCTTACGGCTTGACGAGGAGGGGAGGGACACCGTAACCCTTGAATCAGGTCACCTTATGTACTACCTAGAGGGAGACCAACTATCCCAGGGTGGCGTAGAGTTCCTGGTAAACAAAGCCCTTTGTGACAACGTAGTAGAAGTGTCGAGTGTGTCGAACAGGGTTGCGCACTTCGTAATTAAGCTAACCGAGAGGTATAGCCTCAAGGTAGTGCAGGTTTACGCACCGACCGATCTCAACATACTCGGACGATGAAGTGGAAGATATGTATGGAGACATATCTAAGGCCTTCACCACCAAGGCCTACTACAACGTTGACATGAGGGACTTCAACGCTAAAGTGGGAGTACAGAATCGCCACGAATCGGAAGTAGGATCACTGGTTTTGGCAGCAGAAATCATAGGGGGCAAATGCTTGTCAACTTCCTCGAAAGAGAAGGGCTTTTCTTGATGAATTCTTTCTTTAAGAAACAGCTTCAAAGAAAGTGGACATGGCAGAGCCCCGACTCTATGACTAAAAATGAGATCGACTTTATGATGACGGAAAAAAGCACATATTCAGACACGTCTCAGTGACGTCATCATCGTGGCCGAAACGTTGCATGATTTACGGTTCATGCTGAACGGCCTAGCTGATTCTTCTTAACGCATCGGTCTCAGGATGAACTTGGACAAAATAAAAATTCCGGGACCGATTGCAGTAAAAGGCGGCATGCTCTCGAAATTGTTAAGGAATATGTCTACCTCGGGCAGATTTTGCAATTGGGTAGAAACAACTTTGAGAAAGAAGCTAATAGAAGGATAGGTACAGCTAGGTTAGGCAGCATATGGGAAATTACGTCGGGTCTTTACGTCGCCTGTTCCACAAAGTCTAAAGACGAAAGTCTTCAATCAGTGCGTTCTACCCTGGACACTCACGGACTCACGGCAGGGCTGGTTCACAAAAAAGTCGCTCAGCGTGCTAAGGAAAGGGCTATGCACGGAGTTTCTCTGAAGGATCGATTTCGGAATGAGGTGATCCGATAGAGAACGAGAGTAATCGACATAGCCTATCGGATCAGCAAGCAGAAGTAGCAGTGGGCCGGTCATGTTAGTCGTAGAACCGACAACCGTTGGGGTAAACGAGTTCTCGAGTGGAGACCGCGTATCGGCAAACGTAGTGTAGGGCGTTCTCAGACTACTTTAGGTGGAGCGACGATCTTCGCAAGGTGGCTGGCAAGAGCTGGATAAGAGTAGCCACGGAGTGCTCGGTGGCGTGCCCTTGGAGAGGCGTATGTCCAGCAGTGGACTAGTATAGGCTGATGATGATGATGATGAGCTTGAATTAGGAAAAAGTTAATGGCCAGTAAGAATTTAAGAATACAGCGCTAAAACTATAATGGAGTTAGGAAAGATTATTTTTTAAATTTGCCGTCCTTTTTAGTGTCTACTTTCCACTCTACATTCTTATCGCATTTTCTGTATAAACAGCCGAAACAATTTCATTGAAATAATGCCATTATATTTTGCATACATGGTATTCTTATTATGTATCTTTGTTAATTCTTTTAGGAACATAAATTCCTCTTACGATAATCCGTTTTATAATAAAATTCGTGAAAGCGGATTAGTATTTAATGAAACGGAACGCAAGTATCGCAACTGTCAAATTTATTTGACTTGAGTTGAAACTGACATAGAGACGGGATTCTAGTAGAACGAGGAGTGAAGATATCATTAAATAAATTAGTTATCCATCAAAAACTATTTAATAACAGATAATTGCACTATCATGGCTAATTCCGGCAAAGGTACTTTCCAACCAGTAAGTTACAATATCTATTGCAATAAAAGCATGGGCATCCCAAGTTAAGGTTAAATATTGATGAAATGTCCAAATGGTTGAATTTTATTAATTTAAACACGTTTTTACTTTACTTTAGGATTCAGATGTACACATTTCATTTGAAGATCAACAAAAGATTAATAAATTTGCTAGACTTAACGCCAAAGTAGATGATTTTAAGGATGAATTAAAAGTGAAACAAAATGACATGAAGAACTTAGAGGAAGCAGTGGAAGAATTGGCCCTCGTTGATGATTCTGAGAAAATCCCTTACCTCATTGGCGAAGTTTTCATTTGTCAATGTCTTGAAGACACACTTGTAAGTTCACTAGTGTAACAAGTAACTATATTGAAATTTATTAAAAATAACTAGTTTATAAAGACTTTGTTTATGTATTTATATCATTCAAAACATTTTATAAAACTCATAGATAAAATATAAATACTCTGTATGCTAGATGTACTACCTTTTTTTATTGCATAGCATATAAATATTAAAGAACCACATCACAAAATCTTGTAAAATTATACAAGTGTGGATCCATCGTTGTGGGCATGCCCACAACCTTAACTGAGATCGAAGATATTTTTTTGGTATTTGTATTTTAAAACAGTCAATATTCGAGTACCTATGTATTATGTATCCGTTTTGTATGTTTTATTGCTGTGTTGTGCAGGTCATTAAATGTTTCTTTATCTTTATCAGCGGTTATATTCAATCCCTAAGAAACTAGCAATGAACGGTGCGCATGTGTGATTCTGAACGTAAAGCAGCACACAACAAACGCACACACTCACAGCTAAATCTTTACTAAAACCAGAAAAAAAAACAAAAACATTTTGATTACAATTCACACTTGGCCGATTTTTGGGTTGCTGTACCCACAACCATTTTTGTGTGCTGGATCCGCTCTTGAAATTATAATAACCAAATTACAGATATATGTGGACATTTCATAAAGAGTAATATATTGTTTTTCATTTTAGAAATCTTTGGAAGAGGCCAAGTCTAAGAAGGAAGGTGAAATAAGTGAACTAGAAGCTAAATGTGAGGAACTAAAGTCACAAATGGGTGAATTAAAGGCACATTTGTATGGTAAATTTGGGAGTCACATCAACTTAGAAAATGAAGAAGAGTAAAACACAAATACAGAAAATACTGAATTTATTAAAATTGCAATAAAATTGTCTAATATTTGCATTGTAGCTTAATAAATGGCTCACAATATGACTTATTAACACAATAAATTTGTCACACTTAAAAAAGTAAAGTTAATTTTTGTGTTTAACAATAAAAATGTTATTTGTACACTAAAATAATAATTGTATGTTGCTCTTTCTCCTTAATGGTGATGTGCAAGATTACATACTTAACTTGATTTTATATTTTTTTCTTTATCCACATTATAAATCCCCGAAATCCCCTTAATAAATTTTAATGCTTGCAGTAGTGAAATCTCTTGATCCTGATGTTATCAACACACAGTTACTTTCTGTATGTGAGTTCATAAGCATCTTGAGAAATGCTGGTAATGAATACTGTTATGGTCTAAAATCAAGACATTTTCTTTTCAACACATAGTTAAAAAAAATCTATTTTGAAGATTTTCTTTGAAGTCAAATATATATATACCAGTGTTAATAAATCTGGTAATATCAATAATTACAATTTGTCAATAAAGTAGAAACATGCAAATGATATAAAATGTATATTTTTACATATGAATAACAAAAACATTTTCTCTAAAACAGTATAACATTAAAATAAATAATATAATTTACTCAGTTAGTGCAGTATTTAGTCACTGCAGGTGTACTAAAATAAGTATTTCTGGACCTTTTAGCCTCAATCAAACACTGTTATTGAAACTTACTATACAGAATTTATGCAATCAATTTAATTTATCTAGTTACTAGTAGTTTGAAAACGACAGTTTAGCTCCTCGTTCAAGCAAACTGTCCTTGGTGATGTCCAATGGATTTATCTATTATATCAAAATATAGAAAATGCTGAATAACATACTATTCAAATCGGCAATATAATAAGAGAGCATGAAGGCAATGTGTGAACTGCAAAACATCGTGGTATTGTGTACATCACCCTAGTCAAGCGCTTATCTTACTTGTGTTCCTTTTTACCATAATAGTTCAAATAACAATCACATACATAAAAAAGTAAAAATAAATATAGTAAACAATTCAATTTGATTATATTAACATATCAATACAATACTTGAAACTAATACAAAATCTCTAAGATTAAGTACACAAAATAAATTAAAAAGTTGATTAATACTACAAATAGGAACACAGATATAATTTAAGGAGGATATAAAGAAACAAAAGTCTAATCCTGTTATTAATAAATGTGGGCTAAAGACAAAGCTGGTTTTAAAACTATGCTCTCTCTTGTCTGCATTTATAAAAAATTCAACAGCATCAATTTTACCATGTTGAATGTAGTCTACTTTAATAATTATTAATTAAAGTTTTACATTACTTTTATAATAATCGGATCTCTGAATATAATAATGTAACAGAAAAAAATTAAATAATGTCATGAAAAAATATTAATCTATTATAAAGCATGGCTTATACCCAACCTCTACCTTTAGTAAAAGAGTTGCCAACAATAACTAGGTTTCGTAATCTTTATCGAAAGACATTTTCGGAAAGACCTACATAATCAAAATAAATTGGTATAATATAATAATGTAATCGTCTTCAGAATCATCATCTTCACCATCTTCGGAAGCTGAACGGAGAGATGCTAAGGTTGAATGCGAGAAATTGTGGTTCAATCCCCATAGCTTCGTAATTTGACTACTGACGTGAACCCATGCCTAACACAAGCATAATTTAGCTTTCTAGGTAGGTTAAAATGACTGTTATTCATGTGATAAAGTAAAGTAAATAACGTATAACTGTCCTACAGCTGGGCGAAGGCCTTCATCATTAAACCTAACTCTTGACGCAAACTCAATCTCCAATACAATTCCAATGCGATTATTATGTATCGATATTGGGATAAGTTTCGCAATTTCGGAACGCCCCATCTCGATAATAATTTGTTCACTCAATTTCCACGCAATTTAATTCCAATGTCTATTTTCGTTTTTAAGAGTGCCATTTGAATTTTTTAGATTTGGGATTGGAATTGTATTGAGATTGAGTTTGCGTCAAGAGTAGCCTACCTGGGAATTCAACCCGGAACCTTGGGGTAAAGGCCGAGCGCTTTGCCACTAGGCCACCGAGGCGTGATACAAGCGCATTAATAATAATCTTTAAAATATCTTGTTTAATGAATACGAAACCCGCAGAAACATTGCAATATCAACTTATACTATAATCATCTAAAAATCACCTGTAGTTTAAAAAATGTTAAACATTACTCAAAGTCGTCAATCACAGAACAAACAATCTGAATAGATAATACAAATAACAATATATAACACAGTGTATTCTGTAAGTAAACAAAGTCACTGGTTGTTTTGTTTCACATAATTTGATTATGTTTGTGACTATAAATGTTGAAGATAACAAA
The DNA here is from genome assembly GCA_963082485.1 of Eudonia mercurella. Classification (NCBI taxonomy): domain Eukaryota; kingdom Metazoa; phylum Arthropoda; class Insecta; order Lepidoptera; family Crambidae; genus Eudonia; species Eudonia mercurella. The sequence continues at coordinate 8,905,562 of OY720035.1, read as the reverse complement.
TGGAACTTACGTTTAGCTAATAGCTTAAATGAGTACCTAATATTTATAATAATAATAAATAATAATGAACTATGCATTAATTCAAATAACATTTAATGTGTGTGTACATCAAAGAGATTTAATATTGTATTAGAAGTTAATAGAGCGGCTATTAGAGACTATATCATACAAAACTTTTAGCTGGGGCACTAGTAACGCTATATATCGTTGAATATCAAAACAGTAGAATAAGTTTCAGCTACCACACGGTAGGTGTCGCTCTGCAGTAAGGATGTTCCGTTATGATTTCGACGTATCGATAATTTTGATAAAGGTTAACCAATACCGTAGGTTATCATTACCATTTGTAAATATTTTTATATACATTTAATAAAGACTATATTATTATATGTTTTAATTTTGTATCTTTATGACCCAATTTTTTTTAAATACTCTTTTAGTTAGCTGAATTGACCTTTTGTTTCATTGTACATGCTGGCCTTTAATTTTTAGAATGTTAACATTGATAGCTCAGACCAAATAAAAAGTTAAGACGAAACTCTGCGAACAGCAAAGTGAGGCCAGTTTTTTAAACGTGTGTGTTTTACACAGGTGTTGCCATGATAATTCAATTACCCCAAAAGTACAAAAATAACGTTAAAAATTAGCAACATTATTTTTAACGTTATTAATTAATAACGTTATCATATGATATAAATAAAAGTGATCCATTCCGACGTAAGCTGTTGGTAAAAAGTGGTGGCGGTAGGAAAAAAGAAATAGAAAAAGTGTTTCAGGAATAAAACTTGTCATTATTTATCTAAATTATTTAATTAAAAACCTTTATGTTTAATTAATTTCTTGTATGCTTGCCTTTTACTTTCTTTAATCGCTTTGCATCTTTGATTTCATGTCAGGTCCATTTTTTCAATTTGCTACCGAACCAATTTTGATAACATAAATATGGGATGAGACCCACCCTTAAGATAATTAAACAGACGTCATTTTACCCAATAATAGGATAAACAAAAACACTTCATAATGGCAACAATTGTGTTTCAAGCAATAATGTCTAAATTTTATTTTGATTTATTGAAAAATATTGGTTTTTTTTATACTTACGAGTGAAATATGATTCCATCCCGCTTTTTATCTTTTGAAGATTGATTCTTACACCCTTTCACAACACAATTCGGCATTTTCACAGATAAATTTATGATTTTTCAAAACGACTTGCTCCTACGAGCCGCGGACCTACACTGACAAGTTAAGGCGTAGTTAGTGGTACGTGTGTGCGTGTAATTGTGTATGTACACGGCGAGCCGTAGTTTGACCCGGCCTCACTTCGCTGTTCGCAGAGTTCTGTCTTAACTTTTTATTTGGTCTGAGATTGATAGATGCTAAGAAAATTTAAACAACGTTAGTATAAAAAATATAATTTAAGAAAACCTCACACAAAACGTCAATTTCATAAGTAAGGACCTAATATGTCAGCCCTGCTTTTCATGCAAACGGGTCTATTTCAAAGCAAAATCTAACATGGTTGTGATTGGATTTACGAATCAATTCGTGGGAATGATAAGGTAAAATTGTCGACTTTAAAAGACGGTAGTCGAAGTTTCAAGAAAAAAATTTAAATTAAAATGCGTTTTGGTCATTTAAGTTTAATATAAGTAGTAATATTCTGATTCAATGATCATCGCGTCGGATGACCGCTGAGGTATCACTTAGTTTTACTGTTGCAGTGAATAACAGTCCTTCAACGCAATGATCATTGTATCAGAATATTACTACTTATATTAAACTTAAACTTACGATATAAAAATATTATCTATAACATTAATCGATAAATAAAACGACATCACTTGAACATCACTAAATCATCTACAAAGTCTACATCTACCCTAAAAGTTGTGCTTTTGCTTTTTACCACTAGAGGTCGGTATAGAGCATAGGCAAATGTTCTAGAATAATTTATTGAAAATTATTATATAGGATGATTATTGGGTAAATATACAAAATACTAACGAAAATAAACTGTAATCACGTTCAGTCATTTTACTATATCGGGATTGCAATATCGCAATACGGAATTTGGCATATTTTCTGTAGATTTTGTCAAATCTATTCGCGCACAAACATGACTGCACTAGAGGGCGTATCACATCAAACTGAGCGACTTGTTACCACTTGGTAATAAGTTGTGGATTACAGTTTCGATCTCTATGTCCTGTCTATAGTAAATGTCTTTGGTGTACCTACACAATTCACAATGGATAAATAGGAGGATACAATTTTATTGTGTCATGAAGTGGCAATTACTTTCGCATCACCAAGTTGTATAACCTAGCCTCTTAAGCCTAATAATACATGATTTAAAATACAGTTATGTACAGATTTTCCAGGTACTTGTTTGCATGATCCTGCATGCGACCATTTGGTGTTCAACAAAAATTATATAAATAAAAATATTACCTAATACTATCACAAAATTGACTAAACAATTTAATCACATTTTAAATTAAAACTAAACGTTCGACCATATGGGAAATTACGACTGATACTATTTTTATCATATCTAAAATTATGGCCCAAACACAATGAAAACCCATCTTACTGCCGAAATTACTCATGCGTGCAATAGTATATGTGTGTATCTCTATTACTCTCGTTATGATCAGGAAACGCGCATCATCATCATCATCACAAGCTCAATTTATACGGGCACGAGCCTTCCCTATGGACGCGGGCCCAGTGTGGATTGGGCCCACATTTAAAAGAAGATTTAACTTAATCGCCGAAGCTCTCAACTCGAGCTTTCATTGTGAAAGAGCTAAGGCGCTGGACACACAGAAAAGACGTAAGACGCAGACGGGGCGCGGACAAATGTCTCTTCCGCGTCCCTTTCATACAAAATGTATAGAAGCGTCGCGACGCAAAACATATAGAAAAGACAGCGCGGGCACAACGCTTACTCGTCTACGCCCTATTGTAAAACATACAGAAAGGACAGGGCGCGAGCGGACGAGGGAGGGGAGCGGGCACACAGCTAAGGATGTCGAAAATTAAAAAAAAAAGATATATCGATACATCGATATTTTTAAAAGTATTAATATCGATATCGATATATCGCATAAAAATATCGATACTTATACCGGTCAAATTTTAAACGACTTTTAAAAAAAGGTTAACCTGCTTTTTTTAAGTTGCGATCCGAGAAGCACGAATTCGACACATCGACATTCTCGCAAACATACCACATACAACACTCTTACTCTTAAAGAAAGAAATAACTATTTTAGATCAAAGTACCAAATGGCCGTTGCGTATATGCAGCACACATGACACATAACATGACTTGATTGAAGCAACGCACTGACAGTGACAGTTACGCACTCACTACCACAGTTTGGAATTCAGCATAACAAAACAATAACTTTTTTTCAATCGTTTACGGCTTTGAATTCTAGCGAATTTAGTTAGATCTTGATGAGATGATAATAAATAAAAAAAATATCGTTTTGATAGATGATATTGGTTATTTTTTATCGATGTATCAATATATCGGAAAAAACCCTCATCTCTCGCGACGCCAGCGCAGCGTCACGTCCGTGCCTAGTCTTTTCACGACGCTTACTCGTCTGTGCCCTATTGTAAGGCGCAGGCCACACATAAAGGGCGTCGGGCGGGGGACATGGCACGGGTGGCTTCCTCTTCCATTCAAATTTCATACTAAATGCATGGAAATAAAGCGCAATTTAAGACACACGGTATGTCGTGGCTCTGACGTGGTATGACGCGAAATTTCAACGCCCGCGACTTAAATTGCGCTTTATTTCCATGCACTTAGTATGAAATTTACGTTACGTCTTTTCTTTGTGTCCCGCGCCTAAGACGCCACAAACGTGCGACCGGTGTTATGGACAGTAAATTGTTGAATAGCCGAGGTCACAAAAAATATAAAAATATTACGTTGATACGTTAAAATGGTTTCACATGAAAATTAGCTAAAAAGTTGATCTAAGTTTATACACCTCTCTGTAGACTGCTGCGCGAATTGGCGAGTGAGCTTGGCTCCAGACTCTCCTCCTCGTCGGTCTCCCGGTCATTGGTGATTCTGATCGCTTGGTACCATTGGTTGGTGAGATCAGTCATTTGACTCTTGCAATCCTTCAGCTCCTGCAACATAATTACTTATTTGTAATACAATTAATTATATTTTTGGTAATGCTTTACCTATTTCCAATAAAAATCCTGATAAGTACATTAATGTTATTACACTTTGCAAGATTAATAAAACAAATCTGTTTGCAGTTTGATATAAGCAGTGCCAGTGCTATTTAGAGACGAAAAAGTATTTTTTTTAATGAAGATCTTTGCGTATTTGTTTTGACATAATACAGTTAGCGATTTTCCTATACATTGATAAAAGTATTACCCAACATACCCCATGAAAATTTTAAATACTAACCTGGTGTGTGAAACGTCGAGTGAAGAAAGGAGTTAGATATTTCATATCTAACCTCACGAAACCTCTTAACCTTGTGGCATGAGAGTAATTAACCTGGAAATAAATATGATTTTTAATTCTAGTTTTTGTTATCACATCTTTTAACAATAATGGTAATATAATATACCTACTTTTTCTAAATAAAATAATACATGTTATTATTGTACAGTAAGTAAAAATGTTACCTCTAATTCCTCTTCAGTGATTTCAGACAAATGCTCAGAATCTATAGCTTGTCCCCATTCTTTTGTCTTAGACAAACTTACTTCTTTTTGTTTGCGCAATGATCTAGACCGTTTTGGTTTCTTATTTGCCTAAAAGATAAAACAAAGTAAAAGCATAATAAATTATCAATCCATTTATTTGTTTGTATGTGCACATAATCATAATTTAAAATAAGCATAATAAAACATCAACATGATAAAATATAAAGCTATATGTTATTTATGGAAACTTACCCGTAAGAATTTCAGTAAAGGCATTGTTGATCCTCCAAAGAATAATGTTGTAAACAAAACTATAATAAGTGTTGTAGTTATAATAACATGACGCGTTTCATCAGAGAAGCCCAAATGCAGAGAGAGAGCATAAGAAATTGCACCCCTCAGACCTGAAACATGAGAATAGACTATTAGCAACCTTAATAAAATTGTTATTTGTATTCACATTGTAGTATTATAGTAGTATATCAAGTATTTATATCAAAGCTGAAAATAGCACTTGAAAAAAGACGACATACCGACATATACATCAAATCTATTTGTGTTCATGTCCCACCTAAGACAGGTATTAACTCAGATCAAACTTTTTTGTGAGTTTAATTTTAAATATCACTATTACAATTTTTTTTTAATATTTTATTTATTATATTTTTGTAACTACACACTAACTTACCACTGAACCACATAATGAACATCATCTTTTTTGTAATCTTGTGTTCCCTGAACTTGTTGCATAAAAGTGCAAGTGGAAATATATTGGCAGCTCTACCAAGGAGACACAGCACTAAGCTCCACACTACAAAAGCTGGTTCCACCCGATGTCTGAAGCTGTAAAAAAAAATTGTTGTGATTTTATTGGTATTATATAAATATGTGAAGGTACCACAAACAAAAAGTTCATACCTGAATATAGCCAGTCCTAAGTATGCAAACACACATGTCTCAGCAATGAAGGCCAAAGTTCTCATAGTCTGCTGCATGGTGACTTGTGTTACGGTTGACAGGTTGAAGTGAGTGTAATGAGACATGACAATTCCACAAAATAATATTGCCATTATTCCTGAAACATAAAGCAAAATTTTTGAAGTGAAAACTTCTTTAGCGGCGTTGTGCACTTTTTTTGGAATGGGTAAAAAATGTTAAACTCGCGTCAGGACACGTGACCGTCAGGACACGTGACCGTCAGGACACGTGACCGTCAGGACACGTGACCTGATCGAAAATTCGTAAGAACAAGAAATGTAATTTAACATTATCATTTTGATGTAACAAATAATATGTATGTATATACATGAATATTATTCTTACCTGATAGATGAATTCCTTCTGCTAATACATAAGGTGCATATGTAAATACTAACATCATTCCAAATTCAAGTGAAGGATGTTTGCGTAAATCAACATGCTTGAGTAAAAGAGCACTGACTAGGGCAAACAGAACTCCAATGCCAGCAGATGCAAAGAACATCAGCCAGAAACGGTTGATAGCTGACAGAATTGCTTCTCCAGTAGACATAATAGGATCGTTTGAATCTAGTACAGCAGTAGTTAAAACAATAGCCACTGCATCATTAAGGATACTTTCACCAAACACCAACATGTTGAGAACCGGATCTACGTCCAAGGCATGAAATATGGCTACAGTAGCCACGGGGTCCACTGCAGATATAAGGGAACCGAATGCAAATGACTCAACAAAACTCAACTTGTACACTACTTGAGCCAAACCAAGTAGATATATTCCAGCTCCAATCACAAAAGCAGATATTGCAGTTCCAACAATTGCGAACAACAAGATTGAACCAATGTTTTGGAAGAAATTTCCTTTATGAAGATTGTAACCAGACTCGAATATAATGGGAGGCAGTAGTACCAGAAAGAATGCAGTTGGTGAAAATGCTTCTTCCTTTCTCCAATTTGCTATGTTTTTTATTGACATGAGGTTTATTATCATGCCAATTAAAGCACCAAGAAAGACAATAACCACACTTTCAGGTAAATATGAGAAACCAGTTTGCAACATTAGGTGGATCAATAATATTCCAAGTGCAAGAATACATAACACAAAGAATATGGCCATAGAACTGTTGTGTTCATCTTCAGCAGAACTTTTCTCTGGCAATGGAGCAGCATCTGATGGACTAGGAATAGACACATTCGGGGTGGCCACCGAAGAAGTGATATTGACTGCCACTACTGACAATATGCTTGAGTCAGAAGGTCCTAATTCATACACGACCGGTGGTCTTTCAGATGAAGTACTTAGTGTAGTATTACTAGTATGATTATTGTCGGAAACAACATTTGGTTCACTGGAACTACTGACCGTGACATCGCTAAGACGCTTTGACCTTGACAAATATCTTTCCACTTTCCCATGGTTCACATTATCTACATTATCAATACCATTAATTTCAGCAAGTAGTGAGTCATCTGTGAGTTCTGTTTTCTTACTGGCGCATAGAACGCCAAATAAGCAGATTAAACTAACCCATAGCACTTCCTTTCTTATACAATTTAGCATTTTGCTAATACAGTATTCTAGACTTTTGATATTTGCGCAATAATCAATACGATCCACATCCGCGAATTGTATGAGGGAGGTCAGTTTGCAGTGCTCTGTTAAGATTTACCTTCATTGACTTTTTAACAAGAGACATAAAGTAATTTAAGTATCAGTTATAACAGTAAACTGTGAAAGAAAAATATTCTTCCGTGTGTGTGGTAGTTCCCGTCGATCGTCTTTTCAGTGACGTTTGTCGACACGTGACACTGACAGTCTGACATAGGTCAGACTGTCAGTGTCACGTATCAGTCAGAAGGAAGATAACAAATCGTTGATTTTATTTGGCATTGGAGTGCTATCATACAGCCTAAACATAATTACATGTTAAATCCCAAACTTTACAGAGATAAATATATTGTGACTTTGTTTGCTTGTGTTAGCGCCAGAAACGCGACGGTGCACTCATTCAAATAAAAGTTACGCCACATAAGCCGACGGATGGCGCCGGCGGGCGCCGTCGGCTCCTGGCAGCCGATACAGCTTGTTTGTTTGTTTGTTTGCGGCATGAAGCTGTAGATATAACTGGAAAGGCCTGTTGTTAAAGTAGCCTAGAACTGTACTTGTTTGGTGACTGTATTCATATTCAATAAATCAAATCTACCGATAAATGGGTAAACTAAAATAAAATTACCACAATTTGTCTAGGGTAAACGTGATATTAACGGTAACGATTAAACGGATGTTTATTTTCATTTCGAGCCAATTATCATAGTGTGCAAGCGTATTGAGGCACCTTTTCTACACATAATTTTGATATTTACTATGACAGAACATAAAAACGCGGCTCATGTTATGTAGATTTTACCTTGTGTTGGTATTAAACGTATTTTCATAACATTACCCTGTTCCGTGAACTGTATGCAATCTACAATATACAGGGTGGAAAAATAAGTCGGGCCCTGGAGGGAAATTACATTAAATCCTTAAGTTGGCTCATTTTACTTATAGAAGACATTCTTTTATTTTAAAAAAGAAACAAAACTGCTTTCAAACATTTTTTAAACTCACTTGCCTCGCCCGGGACTCGAACCAACTAAAATTAAAAAAAAAACAAACACTCGCTGTTTTATTATACTAATCAATAGGATTATTATTCAGGATAAATTTTCTCTAACAAACATTTGGTCTTACTCTCGTCTGTCGTACAAGATATCCACGAATAATACCTATTTAGTTTAGTACACAAGTCCTAATGAACATTACCTAGTACTTACTGTTCACTTTCAACAGTTAAAGACACGTAACAGTTCAGTTAATGTTAGATTTTACGATTTTTTTTTTTTATACCGACTTCTAGAGACCTAGTCATGTCACATGTGGGCAATACTGGCCGCTTTTTAATATTTTAATGTCATAATGATGCCAGCTGTCACTCATGTTTAGTTGACTACTCAAGTTTTTATATTGATAATTTCACGTAATAAGTTATTTTATTAAGTAAAATTATCCATAAATGTGTAGTGCGTGGTTGTGGAAGTACATGGTATCCAGGATGTGCAATAAAATATCAATTCTTAGTGATAAATAATGATTTTATAAAACTATTAACACACAAAGAATATAAAACGGTTTTCAACAAATTATTGGACTATATCCTCATAAAGTGTTGAGTTAAAGTGTTTTCCATACGTTAATTAGTCTTGAGTTTAAGTTTCAATAAGTTTTAAAGTGAAATAGTTTAATTTTTGCATTCATTTAAATTTGTTTGTTAACAATAGTTATCTAGGTCAGCCATATTCTCTCCTGTAGGGGTTCCGCAAGAATTTAGAAAAAAATCAAAACACCTCTCTGGTCGACCGTTCTGACGCGACGTATCATGATTCACGAGGCGCAGCCGAACTTAGTCGCCTCGAACCATTTTACTATGCCCCCACCGCCGATACCTATTTGTGAGCGCGCAGTCCCTTTGATAAAAGCCGCCTCTGAGATTAGACGCTATAATTGTGAACAAGCGACTTTCGGCTCTTCAAAACGTAAAGTCGAGATTGTTTACACCACATTTTTGAATTTCTATTTTTATTTCGGCTTTTTATTTATCAAAGGCGCCGACTCGAGTATTTTTGAGAATGTTCGAGATCGAGGCTAGGACTTAAAAGCGACGATCGCGCCTTACTGCTGCTTTCTGATTGTATCAGTTTTGTACATTTCTTCTTTGGACTAAACTCTTCTACGCAGTAATGATCGTGCATTATTTTAACCCCACCATCCTGACAGAATGGAACGTTGGCTTAACTTAAAATTATTAATGTCTGACGCCCCGCAGGTTCAATTGTGTCTGGTTTTACCATAAAGTTAATATATCCGTTGGTATTTTAACTTTATGGGTTTTACGTGTCCGTTAAGCTGGCGTACACATGGTCTAATTCACGTTTGTTGTTTTGCCCTTTTTTAGTGACTAATTAGTGCGTAATTACTGCAAACAAAATAATTAGTGCCTCCTTAGTGTCCGTTAAGGTAGCGTACACATGGTCGATGTCACGTTTCTTGTTATGCCATCTTTTAGTGCGTAATTAGAGCGTAATTAGTGCAAACACAAAATAATTAGTGACTCTTTATTTTAAGAAATAAAGACCTTTTTAGTGTGTACGCCGGCATCACGATCAAGCTGGCGTACCCATGACCGTTCTCGAAAACTACTTATTTTATAACAACGAAATTTACACACATATTTAGTGTCTAATTAGTGCCTACGCTATGCAAAATTTCATAAGGATTGCTCTTAAAGGAACGGAGATATTGAACAAGACTTGTGAATGACATTTCGAGCTAGCGTCTATACAGCCTACCCATATTATTGCTTACAGAAAGGGAACTTCTCTTTTTATTATTGTTACGTTGTTTTAGTGCGTGAAATTCTAACTCTGTCAGTAGAAATAGTTTATGTAAATTCGCAGTGGAACTATGTAAAAAAAAATGTAAAGTTCGAGGAACAAATGTGTGGTCATACAGTCGCACACAAAACTAATATTATTAGTGACATATCATATTACACAGAGAGATATCGTAACTTTTAAAACAGTAAGTTATTGGTTTAGCCGATTAGCAGTTCTCAAACTTCTTTTGAATACTACTCTTAAGTATGCTGGTACTGTGATGTTACTCTAGCGCTAAAGTCTATAAAGTTATTAATTCCAATTTTGTTGAATTGAGTAGAATAAATATGAATGAACGTGTAAAACGGATTATTAACAGTTGAGTATTCGTATACGTGCGTGATTGCGAGTTAAATCATTATTTATTATTTATATCATCACTCATTAAAATCTATTAACAAACAAACAAAATATTGTAATAAAATATATATAACTTGTTAAAAAAACACTTTGACACTGGCTAAATGTGCGAACTGCTCGAAGCCACAAATTAATGAAAAAAAACTAGAGTGAAACCGCCGAACGCATTAAGTATAATATTTTTCCGTAGTATGTATTATACTTTATGATGTTTTTTCTTAATTGGTCGCTCGCTTCTATATTAATATTTCTCATTTTGTGATTTGTGTGCCGTCAGCCTTTAATTTATTATGTAAGTTTACAACATATAGTCATGTACATCATATTATTAATTTTATGTCATCATTTCATTATTAGTTCTTGGAATTACTGTTATTTTCTCAACTGTCACGATTTAAAGTCTACTACTCCGGAATGTTTCATTAAAAAATTCATTAAAATCGACAATTTGTTTGAGATACGAAAATGCAAAATCGCTTGTTAAAATAAATACTTTTATTACGTTACAAAATAACTATAAATAGTATTTTTGTTTAAAGTGTAATTATTGTACATAATGTGATTAAACTGTGATTTTATATATATTTCTTTTGCAAAATAAATCCTTTTTAATATTAAGGTATTTTAATTATATTTGTACACATGGTACAATTATATTTGTAATTGGTGAAATTCAAATAAAATACCTTTTATAATTCACCCAAGACATACCAACTGTAAATGAATGACAATTACCAATTCATCATTTTAATGTCCCCACTGCATACGAGCCGTCATTCAGCACACTGGGTACGAACGAGCCTTTTCAGTGGATGGAAGCACCACAGAGAGAACAGACCTTAGGATTCTTTCAATTTAGACGTTTCGTGTCGGTCCTCTGACCGAAACAGTCGCACGACAGCTGCACGACCGTTTTAATATGGAACGCAATGCAAACGTGCGGTTGCGTTGCGGCAGCCATCCGACAACATATATCTAAATTGAAGGAGCTCTTACACTACCACGCGGGGCCAGAGCGGATTGGTTGTTAACGAATACTAATACAGCTGTATCCAACATATTTACGTGACTTTCGAAGTACGGAGGAGCACAAGATGATAAACTTTTAGTTACCCATTCGATGACCGGCCTTTGCAAAAGTTGCTTTACTTTAGCAATCGCAGATCGAGCACAAACTACGATAATTAACGATCTTATTTTCTACTAGATTAGTTTTTGATTTTAATGCAGTATTTCAAAAACACTTTAAAGATTTTATTAAATACTAGTAGCAGTCTAGTAGAGAAAACACTTTTGAACTTGTCTGTACTTCTAGTATGAATAGAACTTTACATATTTTTTTTACATAGTTCCACTGCGAATTCACATAAATTATTTCTACTGACACACATTTATACAATCTGGTTAACAAACACTTAAATATCTATACGCTCACATACCATGAATGCAAGAAGGTTCTCACCGACTGGCTTAAAACCAAAAATTATAATGAAATTGAGTGCTTGGTTCATGACTAAATAAGATTACACAATCATAATTATGACAAGTCTGTCATACACTAGATATTAATCTAGATATTCATTGACACAAAATGTAAGTATAAAATATAGGTATATAAATATATTATAATATTATTGTAGCCCTTAGGTCGACTGGTAGAGAATGCCATTTGGCATTAAGTCCGCCTTTTGTACTTTATTTTATTTTATTGTGCAATAAAGAATAAATAATAATAATAATTGTATAATGGTACACAAACACACACTAACACATATTTATATACGTACTTAACATGGGCATATATTTCTCTTGGCTTAAAATATTATGATTATTTTTGTAAAATATTAATGTAAAATATTTTATAAGTAATGGAAAATAAGTTTAACTAGGTACTATTTGTTATTGTTATGGAAGAGTGGAGTATCCCAAAACAAGCACATATTTGCTTAAACGGGTGCTCCAGATACGGTTAAAACTTAATGTACCCTTTAGACACAATAAACAATTTTTCATTTTTCATTTTCATTTTGACAGAGTCAGAATTTCACGCACTAAGACAACACATAACAATCATAAAAAGAGAAGTTCGCTTTCTGTTAGCACTAATATGGGTACGCTGTATAGACGCTAGCTCGAAATGTCATTCACAAGTCTTGTTCAATATCTCCGTTCCTTTAAGAGCAATCCTTATGAAATGTTGCATAGCGGGGGCACTAATTAGGCACTAAATTTGTGTGTAAATTTCGTTGCTATAATATAAGTAGTTTTAGAAAACGATCACTTGTACGCCAGCTTGATCGTGATGCCAACGTACACACTAAAAGGTCTTTATTTCTTAAACTAAGGAGGCACTAATTATTTTATGTTTGCAGTAATTACGCTCTAAAAGAGGGCATAACAACAAACGAGAATTAGACCATGTGTACGCCAGCTTAACGGACACAAATGTTTGAATTATTCTTCCAACCATAGAGGAGAGTAATAGCACAATATATGTATATATATACTACTCAAAACAAAATAAGGGCCACGAGGTATTTTTTCATTTTGGTGTAAATTATTAAACATTTACATATTGAAAGTAGTAAAATATTGAGTATACAAACTCTTTGATACCTAAACTTTTTAATATTGTAGTATTCATCTAATGCTGGCAACAATTTTAAATAAAATTTGATTTAAAATTATTTTTGAAAATTTTGATTGCATTTTCTTTGACGTTTTGCTTTCCTTAGCTTCTTGGTTTATTAGAAATTATCAGAGTTCATTGATATCTCGAGTCAGAAACATCTTTTGCAATATGCCACAAGCACGCAGGCGTCATATGGACTCGCTGACAGCAACCAGAGCCGTTACAATGATTGAAGAAGGTCATTCGCAGCGATCTGTGGGTTTGCAATTGGGATTTTCTCGAAGAGCTATTCAAAATCTATGGAATCGTTTCCAAGAGACCGGCAGTGTTAGAAGAAGACCTGGTTCGGGCAGAGTTCGCATTACAACAGCTCAAGAGGATCGTTACATTCGATTAAGTGCGCGCCGAGATCGCACAACGACGGCCCGCAAGCTGCAAAATCGTTTACGGCTCACAACAGGTACTCGTGTCAGTGACCAAACTATTCGTAATCGATTGCATGAAGACCAGCAGGCATCAAGAAGACGAGTTGTCCGTATTCCATTAACCAGAAATCATCGTGCAAATCGTTTAAGATTTTCCCGTCAACATTTGGACTGGGACATAAACCAATGGGGCATGGTGCTCTTCACAGACGAATGCAAAGTTAAATTTTTTAACGACGATCGGCGTATTAGAGTATGGAGAAAACGCGGCGAGATATTTAGAAGCCTGCATCCATAAAGTCGATCGTTTTGGTGGTCCAAATGTAATGATTTGGGGCGGGATAAGCTTACACGGCAAAACTGAGCTCGCTATTTTAAATGAGGGTACTGTTACTGCTCAGCGGTATATTGAGGAAGTCATCAGACCACATGTGATCCCATTTGCCCAGCGAGCGGGTCCTGGATTCATCTTGATGCAAGACAATGCTCGTGCACACACGGCTCAAGCGACTCGGTTTGTACTGGAAGCGTCTCAAATTCAAGTCTTGCCGTGGCCGGCGAACAGTCCGGACTTAAATCCAATAGAGCACATGTGGGATCAGTTGAAACGAAGAGTTAGAGACGGTGATCAGGAAATCCACAACCAACAGCAACTCATCAACGCTGTTAAAAGAGCCTGGGAAGAGATTCCAATGGAAAATGTCAGGCATTTGATTGAGAGCATGCACTCCAGGCTTCAGGAGTGCGTAACGAAACGAGGGGGGCATACCCGTTACTAAAAGATGAGCATGGAGTATTTTCTTTTGTTTTCAGTAACTTTACATTGTTTTTATTTTTAACCTTAAATGTGTTTTTTCTTTCAAAAGCAAATAAACTTTTTAATCATTATTATTGGAATAAATTTATTGGTCTACACGGTAAAAACAACATTAGTTTTCGTTATGGAGACAAAAAAATTAATATTGGTTTTATTATTTTCATGGTACAGACAAAATACCTCGTGGCCCTTATTTTGTTTTGAGTAGTATATATAAGCCACAGATTTTTTATACGTCTGTGATATAAGCTAACCCCCTTATTTATAAAAACTATTTTAGCATTACTTAGTTTTTTTTTTTTTTTTTGTTGATGGCTTCGTGGATTTGCACATTTAGCCAGTGTCAAAGTAATTTTTCTAACAAGTAATACATAAATAAACAATATTTCTTTTCTGTACGATGATGATGAATGATAATATAAATGAGAAGTGAGAAATGATATACCCCCCAACCTCGCGAGTATCTCAGTAAAGATGTGGGACTTTACTAAGTCCTCGGGCGGACTTCTTGAGAGAATATGAAAAGTGACGTTGCACTGTTTTGTTTCATTTGCCAACACTCATGCACACTCACGAACACTTAACGGTTAATAATCCACCATTATTTCACATTAATATTCGATATAACACCAATTTTCTAAAATAAAACAAAACCGAAGACATGACTCTTCACTTTCCCGCCAAGAAGTCCCATTACTTAGTTAAATATTGTTTTGTTAACGTCACACAAACGTCATTTTGAATTTGAGGAAAAGAGGCAAAACAATGATTAACTAAATTATGCTTAAATAGTTTTTATGAATATGGGGGTTAATGTATACTTTGGTAATAGGTTAGGGTATTGAGGACCCTCTTGAGCGACATCTAGTAACGCCATCTGCAAACTTTATATATATATCTACTAACCTAGAAGGCTATGCATCCTATTCGGAATTTCTTTTCAAAAGGACTTATTTCTTAACCTCCAACTTCCAACTTCATTACTGCTGGTAGTAATCATTAGCTTTAAGACTCACATTCCTGGATTTATTAGTTCGGGAACAATTAATAATCTGACCTGTAAATACCTATTTTTACAGTTTCTTAATTTACACTTAAGACATTGGGTCTTACACTTATGAGTTATGACAAAACAAGCAAAAAAAAAAGGGCCCCACTATCTATTGCCAAGAACCCTGTATATAGTATATTTTCAACATTATTTAATTTTACTTATTGATGAAGACTTAGACCAATTAAAAATAATGTTTTCTTTAAGTCTGAAATCTAAATGACTTTTTAATTAACTATTAAAACCATTTCAATAGAATTCTACTCAGTTAATCACTTTTATTAATTTTAACACAATTTTAACGTTTATTAGCCAAACCATGAAGCTGTAGATATAACTGGAGAGGCCTGTTAGTTGAAACTAGCAACTATATTGTCATACCCAACAGGGTTCATATAGGTAGGTACTAGACCCACCTGTAACACCTTATTCACTATGATTGACAATAAATCTATTGTATTGTATTATATAGCTATCTCACTCTTCTGGTGACATAGGGTAACCCTTACTAATTAAAAAAAAAACAGGACTTTGAAGTGAAGTAAAGATGAAAGAGAAAGAAAGTAAATGAATATAAAAAATCAATTTCAAATCATTTATTAAAGAAAAATAAGTATAATTAAATATAATACAATGAGCTGGAGAAAAATAAAAAAGAGTAAATTTTTACCCTAAAGCATACACTGTATGTACATATTGATAATAACGAACCAGAAAACTAGAAATATTGTCCTAGAAAAACTTACAAGTTTAAATAAATATTTATTTTAAATGGAATTATAGATCTCAATATTGTAAGATCAATTGTCTTTACGTCACTTCGATACGATCTGTATTTAAAAATTTATAATACCTACTTATTAATTTTGTTAACATATAGTTCACCAAAGTCTAGTTTTCACTTACGTGATAAAACTTGCACTAAGCAGCACCAAACATTTATCTGATTTCTGTACCAATAGGAAAATATAACAATGACATCAGAAGACACACCAGCATTTTCTAACTTTGTCCACAGCCTGTTATAAGAAACCATATCAAAGGCCTTGGACAAATCCAGGAAACACGCATAAACAGGAGTTTTCCTTTTAACATAATAGTTGACTGTATGCTTCAAAGCTAATATGGCACTCTCTGTAGAGAGCCCTGCCCGGAAACCGAATTGCGTGTCCTGCAACGATGACATCACTCTGTCAAGCTGCTTATCCAGTAATCCATCCAAAACCTTTGCTACGATTGTGGCTAAAGAGATTGGTCTATAATTTAATTTATCTGATGTGTCTCCAGTAGTATTCTTAACAATTGGTACCACAATCTTCTTCATAAGGTCCTTAGGTAAATAAGAATGTCTCAAGCACAGAGTAAACAGCATACCCAATACTCTACAGAGATGAGGTCCAGCATGCTGCAAGTGCTCGATACTGAGTCCGTCATGGCCAGGTGACTTCCCTCGTTTCATACTCTTTAAAATTGCTAATACATCCTTGGCAGAGAATCTAATCGGCTGCTGACCATGACCATACTCAGCATCTCGCACCGACAGCAGACCGTGTTGCACTATAAAGTTGTCCTTAAAAATATTGGCTATTTTCCTCTGGTCGCTAACCCCATAAACACTAACAGGGAGTCTATCTATTTCTTTGAGTAAAGCTTTCTATTTCTCTCTTTCCAACGCAAATAATCCAAAAATCAATTTTCTTTTGAAGGCAGTTATTTTGTTACAGGCCTGGAAAACTGTTGTCTGTTTACCTTGCAATGATAAATTTAAATCGTTCAGTTTTTGAAAAATATCCGCCATAAAAGGCAGTCGGAACAACTAAGTTTTATAATACAAACGGGTCTTTCAAATTAAAAGAAGTATCTGAAAGAAACACTTGTAACTCGGCTCTAAGTTCAAATAGCCTTGTTAAAGTTTTACCCCGAGACAGCCATCGCACTTTTGTATGGAGCAGCAGTGTTTTATGTTTGCTGCCATAATCTTCATACAATAATGAGAACAATCGGGACTGTAGTGGTCGTGATTTGATAAAATTTATTATTTTTACCGCTTCATCCATAACTAATTTTAGATTTGACGGCATTTGCTTCATCGCAAGTGCTTGTCTATGCAGGATGCAATGGCTGGAACTACAATTAGGCGCTTTATTTTTTATTCGTGACACTACTTCTGCTGTATTACCCGTCATCGTCTTGGCCCTACCTGTAAACGTAGTGTTAAATTCTCTTTGCCTACCTGTACAAATGTCAATGCAATCGTTCCAACTGAGATTATTTTCCTCAAAAAATAGATTTACTTTATTACAAAATTCTTCTCCGGTAGTGTTTGTGGGTAGAGATGAACACATAAGCATGTCTCCTTCAAAAGAACTTTCATATGGATATCTCACGATAACCAGCAAGATAGCCAGACCAGCGACATCAGTCGACTCATCTATTTGCAAGACGAATCGTGTTTTTTGAAGACGTGTAACTAGTTTTTGTTTGACGTAGTTTGCCAGATCATGAATCAGTAGAAAGATGCTTTGCAGATTTTTCATCGAGCATACATTTTGTTATGTCTAATACACATGGTTTTATTAAATTCTTAGCGATAGTGTGCGCTTCACCTGCTTGTGCAATGCGATAGCTAACTAAATATGATGCCTCCGTGGCCTTTTCATTGATAGTTTGGGTTACATGCATCATAGTTTTTTGACTTTCCAATAACTGGTAGGCTACTCTTGACGCAAACTCAATCTCAATACAATTCCAATGCGATTAATATGTATCGATATTGGGATAAGTTTCGCAATTTCGGAACGCCCCATCTCGATAATAATTTGTTCACTCAATTTTCCGCACAATTTAATTGCAATGTAGCGCTGTCATCGCTTTTAAGAGTGCCATTTGAATTTTTTAGATTTGGGATTGGAATTGTATTGAGATTGAGTTTGCGTCAAGAGTAGCCTACCTGTTCTTTTTTACGTACAAAAAATTCTTTATTTTTATCTTTAGACTCGGGGTGTACAGTTTCTAAATGTCGTTGCTACTTGGCAGGTGGGTCATTTCGCGAAACATGGAAAAAAACTATTTCTAGTTGATTAGAAATTCTATCTCATTTTTCAGTTACTTTTTTTGTTTAAGCGAGGTTTTAAACATAATTTAACGTAAGGTGACACAGTTACGAACCTTGTGTTCTAAAAACTCATTTTCTAATTTAATTAAAACTGAGTAAAACATCATTACCATCTAAAGAAAATATATGTGCACAAAACTTTCAAAATATATATTTCAATAATTAAGATCGCCAAACCCGATTTTTCCAAACGTTTAGTAATCTGTATTTTACCGTTAACAACATAATAAATAGCGTTTATAATTCAGAACAGCATAATAGTCAAAACGAAATTTCAAAAGTTTGTAACAGAAATTCGTCATTACCATCGCGCTAACGTCAAATTTACTTTCTTGAAAGATCTACGTGATGTATCTTACTGTCCCCGTGCACACCACTCTCCTCAGTCGCTTGCACGAAATGTACCACAGCGCACGTCACGGTGAGTGCTCTTTAAATACTTTTTTTGTTACAAATCATATGTCCAGAAATTGGTTGTCACGTATTTCCATCATTACCGGTAAATACGTTTTCTAGGTAACTATAAATTAAGTATAATTGTTAGCATTAGAATTTATTGTGACTCCCAGGACAAATTCACAAAAATGCGGTCACAAAATAGTAGCGCTAACAATTCACGATTTGTTAAAAAAAAATACTACGTTTGTCATTACCATCATCATCATTACCGTTTGATTTGTGTTGATGGTAATGACGTTATGTTAATGGGAATGATGAATTCAAAGTTTCAGAATTTCTTATTAGTAGCAATTTGTTCTATTTTACTTAAAACGTTGTTTGTTTTCATGCTTTAAAATAACCGAAATACCAGCTGGAAGTTGAATGGGTTTTTTTGTGCGTTATCTTTATTTTAATTTGCTAAAAATATTAAATTATCCGTGCTTGTCTGGATTATAGTATTGTAATAGCCAGCTTTTCTTGTCAGCATTCGTAAGTGGTGAATCGAGATTATGCGCCAGTGCATCAAAAAAGGCGATTGGCCAGCATCCTGACACTTCCTTTGCATAATTAACAACAAGGTCGCTCTATTTGCTAAAAGTGGACATTGATCCAAACCATGGCTTAGATAGGATATGATGATCTCTAACCACCCTTTGGGGGATAATGGTCGTGGGTTTATGCATACATACTCTAAACATATTTTAACTTTAAAAATACATCATACAAAATAATATTTTATTTCAGGTAGTTGCCGTTTTCAAAAATGAAACTTTAATATTACATAGTACTACATACTGAAACTATTCATCATCAGCTCGTTTACGTCCCCACTGCTGGGGCACGAGCCTTCCCTATGGATGGATAGGGAGAACGGGCCATAAACCACCACGCGGGCCCAGTGCGGATTGGTGGTTGTTAACTACTGCTAATGCAGCCAACGGCTTAACAGCCAAAGCCAACGGCTTAACGTGCCTTACGAAGCACGGAGGAGCTCGAGATAATAATTTTTGGTCACCCATCCGATGACCGGCCTTTGCGAATGTTGCTTAACCTCAGCACTCGCAGATCGGGCGCGTTAACCACTGCGCTATCGAGCTCCACCTACTTACTATTGAAACTATTAGATATGTGAAAAAAGACAGTGCTGAAAAAATTTCCACGAAGGGAATTCGCACCCCATGACATGCCGGGTCAGGTGCACTACCACATTATTTGCGTAAAATTATATGTATATGTAATCATAAATATAGCTTGCCTAATTCTTAACTGATCTTTCAATATTTGTAAAAATATTTAGATCGGATGTTGATGACGTAGTTGTCGACATTGAATAGGGCTTACAGAGTAATGGCTGATTTACACGTTTTAAGTTTTAAGTAGGTAACTAAATTTAAACTTAATTTTAAGTGACTTATATTTAAGTATATGTCCATACGTATTTAAGTAATTAGTTTGCTTAGTTCACTCAAGTTGGACGATCAACCACGTAATAAAGTCGTAAATTCTGTGCTAAATTTGTTATGAAGTCAAAGATGAAATAATTAGGGAAATAACCATACCCAACAAAACTGGGTGAGAAATTGAATAAATAGAAGAGATCAGTATGGCCAAGGATCAAGTGCCACTTTGTTCGAGGAGCTAGCGAATGAAGATTTAATAACAAGTATATTTTAATGCGTCACGGATGGCAAAAGACTCTTTTATTTACTTGTTATCTAAAGTGGAAAACGAAATACAGAAAAAAGATACTGTAATGCGATGTGCATTAGATGCAAAATTAAAATTACCTATTACAATATATTTTCTCAATACTGGCAATAGTTTTCGCAGTCTATCTCATTTTTGTAGAGTTTCTAAATCGAGTAAATATGTTTAATACAATAATCAATAATTTAATACGAACAATAAAATTGAACCCGAGCGCGTCGCTCACTACACTTATGCATTTAACTAATATTGTGCCAGTCCAAACGTGTCAAGTGACAAACCCCGCCCACCAACTTAACCAAAAAATAGACAAAATTCTAAATATCTTGTTTAGTTGTGAGCTAAATTTTAACTTGCAACTTGCTACTAAATTCTGTGTTTACATGCAATTAATCACTTAAAGTTAAGTTAAAATTTAGTTACCTACTTAACAACTTAATACGTGCCATAAGAGTAGATTAATTTCGGCGAGTTGGATTGAGCCATGATAGCATAGTTAAATTAAAGACCGAGATTGTGTTTGTTACGAGATTTGTTGAATTTTAATTTTTGTGTTATTAAACTTTACAAATTTATAAGTAAGTGTTTTATTTACAAGTTAGCAACTACTTATATATGAAAAAAATACATAGGTATGTCTTCTAAAATAGGTATCAGGTACTTAATTATTATTTTTGCCGTAAAAGCTCGTCATTACCAAGCATTCCTAATCATTACCATCCTCAAAAAATCATTGCCATTAGCCTAACGTCATTACCATTTCTCTTATTATTTTTTGAGATCAAATATTATCTAAATTCTTGATTAAAAAAGAGTGCCTTTGTTTAGCAGATCTTACTTAATAGTACTTCTTTCGGTTTTTGAAACTTTGCACGCATTTCAGATTAATTTACAAAAAGGCTTCAAAATAAATCAGAAAAAATCCAAAACGCGAATCCACCCAGGTGCCATGGAACTATTAGGAAGCAGTTTACAACATAACATGCAGGCAGAGAGGTGAGCCGTTCGAATCAACAAATCCGAAACTGATATATGATTCATCATACTTCCTTTTTTTCGCCTTTAAAACCGTGGAACTTGACGTCGTTGCATCATAGTCTGGATCGATAATTGCTGTATACTCCGCGCGTACTGCTTTTGAACATTCAGCTTCGTTGGAAGATGTTGTTGCAACACGTTTAACGCCTTTAAGGCATTACAATTTACATGCCATAACCTGGAAATACAGTTATAATTTAAAAAATATAGTAGACAGCCGTCACTGACGTCACTCCTCACTCGTCGACTTGTCGTCTTTTTCCGTATCGGAATACTCTTTTCCTCAAGTGGAAAATTTCAATCTTGTATTTCGCTCAGTGCTCGCTCATTGATATTACATTCGCTTTCTTGACTGAATTGACTGATATTCGCTCGCAGCTTGTGTTTGCTTCTATTCCTTCCTCTCAGACGGTGGACTTTTATTTATAGTTTAATTTTGAGTACAATGGATTCAACTTTACGTGAGCAAGTAATGATAAACCAATTCGTACTAGCAGCAGGATGTGCTCAAGAACAAGCTAGACAGTTATTGCAAGCTGCTCATTGGCAATTTGAGGTATATTTCATAATATATGTAAACAAACAGTAATCATGAAATGGCTGCTATATTTTGTGTTTTGTAATAATTGGCCTCGAGCCCTGGCACTTATCTAGGTTTTAATGACGATATTTATTTAGTCTTCGTGCTAATTTAACATTCTCTAACACGAGTTTTTATTAGAAAACTCATTTTCCTTATTTACTTGCGCTACATTCGTATGCAGGTTATCGACTTAGCGTGATAAATACCTACGCAATAAAAACAATGATCATGACAAGTGACATTGTCTTCCTGGAAAACAACACCATGAATACAATATTTTAATTTGAATTACGTCACTCGTTTGTTTTTATTAAACCATTTGAAGTCATTTTCGCAATAATATTCAAATGATAGGTGTTGGTTTTTGTTTTTTTTTTTGTCTTTTTTATTATTGTTTAGGTAATGTTAGTCAGAACTATTCAGAACACATAATAATATGTGTAAAGTTTGTTATTTATATATGATTTACGGCTTAGCCAAATTAAATCATTTGACATAGTAACTTGTGAACTTTATTGTTACAAATTATTATTAAGAAATCAAATTACACTAATTTGAATTTACAGTGTGCAACACATTTGCAAACAATAATATCCAAAATAAACCAAATGAGGATTACTTTAGTCACATAGTTATGTTAGACATTTAATCATTTTAATTTGTTATGTATGTCTTATCTACCAAATTCAGTATAATGTACCTATGTAAAATTTTATTGGCAATGGTACAATTGTCATAATAATCTTGTTTATATTTACAAAACATTTTAGTATCTGCACAATTTCAAAATCACCAATATATATAAAATTTAACTAGATTACAACCAATAGTTTTACCTTGTAAATATAGTCATGATAGCAAATTTTGCCAAATTGTAAAGTGGGACACTCACAATTGCTTCACTCCACAAAATTCCACCCCAAAATTCCAAAATAAACCAATAACTTTCTATGTGTGCGGAATCTTACGTGGATTGAATGGAGCAACAAAAAGTTGCAAATTTCCAAACAATCCAAAATCCATCGTTCCATCACTCCAAACTTCTAATCCAACACGCTCGTCTATGGCTAATCCGTATGTGGAGTGCCTCCTATCACACCACTTCATTCAATGCCGCGCATGCTCCCTTGTGGCCGATCCGTAAAACCATTTCCATCCAAAAATTGTTCTTCATCTTCTGAATTCATATCCATGTACACGTGTGGCGTGTCAGAAGTCACAGCGTAGAATGAAAGTAAATTGGAGTGAAGTGGAACGAAGTTAATGGAATGATTGTGTGGGTGCTCAATTTTTGGATGTAAATCCACATTGCGCCGCGTTATGGAAATGGAGCAATCGTGAGTGCCCCACTTATGAACAACTCCTACTACTTAAAAAAGACTACTCATACTATTTAAAAAAGACCTGATTACACTTTATTTAGGTCATTGAAGTGTGATATATTCTTAAACAATTGAATGAGGTCACACAGAAAATAACATGTTTTTGGAAAGAGACCAACTTAGACTGGCAGAAATTTTTACATGTTAAATATGATTCAAAGTGTATTATATTTAATTATTCCTCTTTTCTTTTTATTTCGGATAAGAATACCTTATATATTTTACATGTGTATTTTACAAAGGTGCTTAAAACAATGTTGAGGAGCCAAAAATAATTATCCAGTTTAGCTGTAATGTTAAATCCAGTTAATAACAAATTCTATAAAAAATATATTTATTAATTAGAAAAATCTGTTTTGATCTTTATCAGTGATCACTTTATGGTTAAACAAGGCAAGTAAATGAATATTTGTCATTTCAGACGGCTCTATCAATATTCTTTCAAGAGGTTGCCATACCATCGGGAGCCAATGGCATTGCAGCACCACATTACCGTCAGGTAAATGCAACATAATACAAGTTTCATGCAACTGATGTTGCAATTAGGTGTGTGGATTTGTAGCAGTCTTCATGGTAGCTCTACAAGTGAACTTTATATTAGTTTCACACATAAACTAAGAGGTTTATAAACTGCTCACACAATTTGTGTACATATGTTTATATTGATAAAATAAACACGCTTCCAAATGTACAAACAATGTACCTAATCGCAGGGGCACTAAAATCTTGTGTACAGACATATGTAAACTAATTGTGTGAAGTTTAAAATACAGCTTTAAATAACACTTACTCTTCAGTTACACAGTTAAAACAAAAGTCAGGAACTAACTAACTAACCTAATTTAATTGTATGTTGGCTGTTGCCTACTGGTTACCATAACCTTTTGCTTTTTACCCATGGGTTACGTCAGTGTTTAAGATCATTACCACAGAATAAATAGTACTTCAATAATATACATTTTAAGTTGAAATGTTGTCATTATTGTTGCTGATGTATATAGTTATACAATTTTACAATTATGATGTAATATAATTAAATAAATCAAATCAATCAATAAATCAATCAATTCAACAACGGTCCCTTTTCTTAAGCTAAATACAGAATATATACTAATTCCTTTAGTACATATTTTTAATCTTAGTCTGTCAAATAGGACATTTTCCAGAATGCCATTATATTCGTTAAACTGCACTTTATAAACGATAAGTCTTAAGTTTAAACCGAACACAATTCACAAAAAGTTACACTTTTGCTATTGTAAAAACCTCAATAGGGAGCAAAATAATATTTTTACGGCGAGGGCGCTTTTTTGAATCTAGAGCGAAGTGAGGGATTCTAGCGTAGAATCATGAAGTTAGCGAGGGGTTCAAAGTACGTCGCCCGAGCCAAAAATATATTTTGCGCCCGAGTGATACACTACTTTTCATCCACTATGAGAAAATAAAAGGCGCCTCATATTTTATTGTAATATTATTATTTAATAAGACATAGAGTAACAACTAAATCGAAATAAAATAGTATCTAATAATAAAACAACTTATATTTACATTTGAGACATTTTCGCAATTATGAAAATTTATTGTTACATTTTTATTAGAAATAGAGAGTGTTGTAGATTTTATATTCAGCGTGTTTGAATTAATGTCCAAATCTGGCTCATTTTGAGGAAAATGTGATGGTGAATCTCGTTGTTTGGATGTAGATGGGCGCGGCGACAGTGGCAGGGATGGATTAACTGAACGTTGCAATTTAATGTTTTCCACAATGCGTTCACTTGTTTTCGCCTTGTTCTCAATGGAATCTCTATATATCCTCTGCTACAGCACTCGACTTCCATCCTCCATGTCGCTTGAGAACAGTTAAGTCCGCTCCAGAATCTGCCAAAAGGGTAGCGGAAGCACATGAGTAAATTTTATTTTGTTGAAGGTAGAAAATTAATTATCAACACAAAATATGAGCCGTAACGGCTAACTGAAATCATTCTATAGTGAATGCTTCTAACAATGATTTACATTTCTGTTAACTACTAGAAAACAAGGAGCGTCTTGTAATTAACACCAAACTACAATTAATTTCTAAGCATAGAAATAAAATGAAATAAGTAGGTCAGTACTAGGTTACTACTACTGTTGCAAGCTACTAACACAATTAATCTGTTCAACACTTACCCAATTGGAGTTGAAAAACACTTTTAGAAACAGTATAACGATACTGAATATATTTAATTATCGTATTTAAATAAATGAGTCGAGAAATTCTATGATGTAGAACGTACAGCAACTTCAATCTGCGCGCAGTTATGCGTTGAATGATTGTTTTTAAGACCACCGCCGCGCCGCGGCCGCGATAGCGAAACAAAAGAAACAAGTTAAGGTACAAGTAGTCACACATCGCAGATGACACTTTATATTTTATTTATTTATTTTGATGATTACTTTCTTTTTAACGAAGTAGTTATTGTATTAGTTATTAATATTTGAGTAATTGCGTAGTTTTAGTACCTTAGTTTTAATTTATTTTCCTCTAATTACTAACTAAAATGTTGATATTTAAAAATATGAATCCTATCTGTATAAACATGAACATACAACGTTACAGCTTCTAGTGTATTTATAATTAAAAGCATGGTTTATTGGACGTCTAACGTAGCGCTTGCCGTCTGAATTTACCATGTTTATTTTAGTTTCATCTGAGAATAAGACTTTTTCCAATCTCGCACCGTCCAATTGACATACTTTTTAGCGAATAATAATCGCTTCTCTCGATGTTGCTTGGTAAAAAGCGGTACCTTTCGAGAAACCCTCCCAAACAATTTTGCTTCCACTAATCTTCCGCGTACAGTCAGCTTCAAAATTATCTGAGCGTTCAAACACACCAAAATTATCTGAGCGTTCAAACACACCAAAAATATCTGAACATTTGGACAAAAATCAACCTTATCTCAAGACGTAGAAATTCATTTTTATTTGTTGTTTGAGAACAAATGACATTGAATGAAAGTACATCTTTCATGTATTGGGCTAAGAGTTATTTTTGTCAAACGTTCAGGTAGGCTACTCTTGACGCAAACTCAATCTCAATACAATTCCAATGCGATTATTATATATCGATATTGGGATAAGTTTCGCAATTTCGGAACGCCCCATCTCGATAATAATTTGTTCACTCAATTTCCACGCAATTTAATAATTCCAATGTAGCGCTATTATCGTTTTTAAGAGTGCCATTTGAATTTTTTAGATTTGGGATTGAAAATTGATTATTGCAATTGTGTTTCAAGAGTAACCCACCAGATATGTTTGGTAGGTTTGAACGCTCAGATTATTTTGAAGCTGACTGTACCAGTCTTGAGACGTTTCTAGGGTCATCAGGCGAAAAAACTTCATTTTTAATCTGGTTGGAGCCTTTAAATAGGTCTTGTTTAGCAATACGTACAATTAGCATATCTTCTCTGGTCGAAGTTTTCCTCTGTCGAGCCTTTCTAAGAACATTTTCAATAGTTCCGTGTCTTTTATAATGGTCAATAGCATTAAAAACTTTCTTTACGGAACATTTTAAATGATCAGCTATTCTCTTGTACGTCCATTTTTGGTCGATATGCAAATTAACAATTATTTGCCTAGTTGACGCGTCACAACTTTTATTTCTGCCCATTTTGAACAAAAAATCGTAACCGAAATTCCAATTTGATATTCAAACGATAGAAATAGCTAAGAAAGAAGTTTTATTTTTTCAATTTCAAAAATGGATTGTGCCGTGCATGCTTTCTAAAGTGAGGCGTCCAAGCGGCCAGTAACAGAAAATAAGCTATGTATGCTTAAACTCTTTTATGATTGGAGTTAAGATAGTGTTGTTTTTTTAATGTATTTTATGAGTATGAGTGGCTATATTGTTACATGATTATTAAAAATTGAATCTATACATTTTCACGAATATTGTATGTGGACTTCAAACTTTCATAATCATATGAAGTGTTTCTAATTATAAGTCCACCACTGTATACATATACTATATATATTTAAATATAAGGTAATCAAGGTTGATGATGAGTTTTCTTTCCAGCAACTGATGACTCCATGCAACACGCCCGCCACGCCGCCCAACTTTCCGGACGCGCTCGCGGCGTTCTCGCGGCTGTCGACGACGGGCAGTCCGAGCACGGGCGGCGCGGGGAGCGCGGCGCCGCCGCCCGTGTCGCCGCTCGCCACGCACCCGCCGCCGCACCAACACATCAACCCCTTCCCCGGCTCGCCCAACACGCCATCTAACTATTCGCTATCCTGCTCCACTGCAGTAAGTATACAGGCTCTTCTCTTAAAGCCTCTGCCAAACTTATGGCATCTATCTTTACAAAGAAGAAGAGTGAAAGAATGGGGTTGCACAAAAGATCCCGATGGGTCGAAATGCTACTGTGAGAGGGAAATCTCAGCAAGCCCTACTAAGATAAGATAAGAAATACTATTTAGAATGGGTAACCCAACCTAGTCTAAATATTAAATGAAATCAATTGGTTATTAGAATTCATGTGGTAAATAAAAAATAAAGAACACATTTAACACATTCCATTAGCCAACATATATTTATTTATTTATTTATTAGATACCTAACTACCTACCCACTTATTTATAATAATATTATTATAAATGATGAAACTGAGTACATAAAACATAACTTTGTTACAGGTGTGCAGTGAACATATGCCAAGATAAATTGGAAATGTTAGTTTAGGAGCATCTATAATTTATTTTTATAATGGTGCGCAATGTGAGCTGTGGAATTGTGTATGAAATGTATAATAATTCTTCATAAGACACCCCGCTGCAGCGGAGATTTAGCTGGACAATATATGGGGGTGTTGTAGTCAATCATGTTATATAATGAAATATTGTATCTATTTATATGTATACAGTGGTTTCTAAAACAAATTGCACAATAACTTCCTATGGACTTTTTGGTAATCTTACTTTCGATTCTAATGACATATAATGAGATGGAATCATGTTTACTATGACTTTTAAGTAGAGCAAGCTATCTAAATCGGCGTTTAAATATATATATTTTGATTTTAATATTTACATGTGTGCTTTAAAAAATCGCTGCGCAATTTATTATTTGTTTTATTGACTATTCATAAAAGACAATAAATTTATTTGCTATGATGAAAATAGATTGAACAAACCAAAAAGTAATAATTGTTTCCGATTGTATTTGTATAGTAATTCAGTTACATGAACCGTGACAGTAAGTTACTTATTGAGGTATGATAAAGCAGCATAATTATCAACGTTTCATTTCATTTCTTATAAGTTCAATGATTTGTACAGTTTATAATAATTGTATCATTGTACTGCATGAACATAAATATTATAGTTCAATATGAAAAACAGTTTTATTTCTTTTTTATAGGAAGTTAATTAGACTTCCTCGTGTCTGCGTTTTGTTTTACTAATTACAACAGCTAGATGTGTTTAAATATTATATTGCTGAATAAACCACAACGTTAATTTCTGAAACCTCTATGGTTTTAAATTAGCGTTGCCAGAGGATATGACAGTGACATGATATGAGAGGACAGTGAGCGTCGAAAGTAGCTAAGCACTATCGCTTTGTCAAAGCAACAAAATCATGTAACAGACATTGTCAGTCAAGCTATTATGACATAGTACCAATGTGTTAACTGCTTACGTTGCTGACCGTACCATAATTATATTAAGTATTTACTATTCAAAACAATGTACACGAAATGGTTCTTCCCGTTTTAAAAGTAAATGATTTAATTGTTACAATGACTTATAGTTACATAATATTTAGTTAATAGTTAGATGTAAGTATATAAGAGTGATTTTTCTTGTTAGAATACTATTATAATAACTAAGTTTTCAATTTGAAGTGGTCAATATTATTTTGTTTTGGGAACTGTCTGGCAGGCTATATTGGATTTCAAAAGGGCTCAATCGACTGGCAACAATAGTAGGTACGTTGTAAAGTGCAAAAATAATAAATGGAAGCAATGCAAAATAAGGCACGACATTTTATAATGTTTTTAAGCTTTAAAGATTAATACTTACAACACTTCTCTGTAAGAGCGTTCTTAAGTGTGTTTGTAGTTTATTTCTTAACTCATTGTAAATGTGTGGGTATTAGTATAACGAAAAAGCGGTATTTAATCGCCTATCATGCCTTATAATATGACAAATATGACTATTATATGTCATAACGCCATCTGTTCTTAAACCTATGCGAAACGGAGAAAAATGAAAAGTACTGCAAGTTAGGGCTTTTTAGGACATGCAATGTTATAAAGTAATACTCTTAATGCCCTAATTTTATATTTCAAAGATAATTAATTTGAAAACGACTGGGGTACCTACTTAACTTTGGAATCATTACCTTTACAGAAAGTTTTTAATAACTTGTCGAATACAAATTGTCAGTTTGTTAGTTGATAAACGTTGTTGGCTTTTAAGGCGAAGGGTAAGGCACGCTAGCGCCTCTAATGGATTTAATTTGATAACTGCTAAACTGGATTTTTTTCGAACATTGCGGACCTTCCGACACAAGGCAGACATCTATTATTTAATAATTGTGCACTACTTTTAGGGTTTGTTTTTGTATTCATTCGCTAACACCAAAAGTGACCATTGTTTGTAAATAAATGCGATAGCCCGTTTTCTGAATAAACCACGCAAAAAAAGTAGTGCACAATTATTAAATAAATACTATGGATGCTTTGCTGTACGGTACGCAATGTTTAAAAAAAGTTCCGGTCCGTTAGTAATTGTCAAATTATCAATTGGTGGAGCTACTGTGCCTTACCCTTCGCCTAAAAAGATGATTAGATGTATTTCAAGACAAATTAAAATAGAGACTTTCTCTTAACTGTTACAAACGCTCAGACTTATCGCATTCACATTTTTTGACAGTGATGTTAACTCTTGTTGGTAATTAGTGTATTGAGTTGATACACAATGCTATTGGTTCATTAAAATTTATACGGCGGGTTTTGTCCAGTATGACAGTTTTTAATTATCTACTTTAAAGTTAACCACTAAATAGTAGGTGCTTCCTTTTTAAAATCATTGTTTTGTTAAAAATATTTTGAATTAGTCCTTATTAACCATGGTAACATAATAAATAAGTACCTGCCACTACCTTTTGGCATATTTTCAATTAGATTTACATGCAATGAAGTGTTTTGATTGCGCCAACTTGAAAATTAAATTTATACCGCATAAATAAAAAACAAATCACAGAAAATTGTTTTATTATTTGTTATCTATCACTTGCGATTGTAGTACTATACAATGACATATCCAATAGCCAATTGACTTTTACTGCAAATATGTTACAGATGCTTTTTCAGTCTGCTCTTCATCTTTGGACACGACCAAAAGCTTTTGTGTGAAATTGTTTGATATTGCGTGGTCCATTAAAAACCGGCTAAATTTATTTTCAAGCTTTTGTTCGCTCAGTACAGGACTTGGAATGTTAGACTGTTTGCTTTTTTTGAAAATTAACTGTAACAGACAAAAATGGTTGTGACAATATTTTTCGATGTTAAAGCCTTATAATATAAATAGCCTATTAATCAATTAGTCCTTTATTATAAATATAAAACACATTACCCTTTATAAGGCAGTGGCATATATTGCCACCATATTTTGAACTTTATGTAATTGAGATAAGGTCGAAAACCAATGAAAAATTTGAACATGCTGTGCCCGTTAAAGGGTTAAACCCAACGTTACACAAGGTGAGCTTATCTCTAGAAGAGAACTCTTCCGTCCATCCCTAGCTGTGGTGTAGAACGGAAGTCTGCGGGACTATTCTACGAAATAATTACTAATACACGTACGGACGCCTGCAGTAGATTGATATAGATTATGATGCGTTAGATTATAATGTGTATGTATGTATATACATTATGGTTAGTTTATGTATGTACACACGCCTGCACATCAACCTACCACAAACTGTCAAATTTACTCAATAGACATTAAACTCTACGTGTATGGCATATGGTTGAAAATGTACTGCAGAAATTTGACAGTTTTGGATAGGTTGATGTACAGGCGTGTGTACATACATAAACTAACCATAATGTATATACATACATACACATAATCTAACTCATCATAATCTACACAATGTGAATTGTTTTAGTTCCAATTTTATAAGCATTAGTAAAAGTAAATAGCCTTCTGTTCATCAAATCATCACTACAATTGATGGGTAATAAAACAAGCTGCCCGACCTGGGAATTGAATCCGGGACTTTTAAGCATTAACATAACATTATTGTGCAGGTACTGTTAGATCACTTAAAAATTGTGGGTGGAAGTCGAACCCACAACCTTCTCCAATTAAGCTACCGAGGCACTAACTGGTTTTCTTGTCGATATTTTTATTGTTAGGTACTGAACAATTCATTCTTGATACCTATATAAATATACATTGTGAATGCAGAATTAATTATTGTTATGATTCATGGGACGGAATGGGTAAATACATAATAATATAATCTGATAACAGTGTGGTACTTATATTGCTAAATGAAACCTACCTATTAGACATTTAAATTAGTTTATTTCCAATAATGTTTTCTAAAGTTATTTCCGATGTTTTTATAGGTAGGTAACTATCGTAGTAACTATTTCTTGAACAAAATAGAACCAGCCAAGCTATGGCAATGTATTAAAAGTATCTTACGCAATCAGTGGATATTTCCATCCTAATTAATATTATTACTTATGATATTTATTATTCCGATAAATAACATGAAAATTTACTTAACTGGGTATGCCTTGGTGGCCGAGTGGTAAAGCGCTCAACCAGATACCCGAAGGTGATTTCAATTCCCAGATGAGGCAGTGATTCGGATTTTTCGATGCAATGCTCGAGTTAGTGCAAACCCGCTTTTGGCAAGCGTGGAGTGATTAAGTCATACCCATCAATTGTTGTGATGACTTGGTTTAAATGATGGAGGCCTTCGCCCAGCAGTGGGACAATTTATAAACTATTTAACATTAACTTTACTGGGTGCCTAGTGCGAGTTTCGGTCAGTCCAGCGCTATTCTCTAAGCAAAACAGCGTCGAACTCGACGTTTGACTCGCTCATCTCATAACTTGCAAACGAATTTCAACCTACCTACATTCGTTTGCAAGTTATGAGCGAGTTCAATTTCGAGGTCGACGCTGTTTTGCTTAGACAATACCACATTCGATGCTATATAATGGGTAGGTTATCGTCAACGTGATCGAATGGTGAATTAAACTCGCATTAGCCACCTGTATTCTCAAAGTAGGTACATACTTACATATGTTACTTACTTTATAGACGCGAGGTTTCTCGTACATCCACAGACACAATACAGCTGCTATAACAATTGAAAGCGCCAAAATGAGGTAATTACTGGAATATGTATAGGCATCCAAGAATATTTCATACCAGTATAAACGATTGGCATAAATCGGCATTGTTTAGATCATTATTTACACAAAATACTATATAGGACAGTATATTAGGAACGTCGCCTACGACCTCATCAGTATTTTTTCAATTTAAACTAGAATGTTTTATGTACCTATCACTAGTTGGGTAACATTTTTATGTAAACCAATGTTATTGCATTCACATTCTACAATAATCTGAAAAAGTTTGTGACAATGTGTTGCGATTGACAGAAGCAAGATCAAAGACTAAAACTCATTTGAAAATAAAAAAGGTATACTGTAGAATACAATAATGATCGAACCGTAGAATCTCGCTAGGTATATTGTTCTGTGCGTAGAATACAAACAGCCGATTTTCGGTTAGGTTAGGTTAGGTTAGCAGCGAAACATGACATTTATAGGCGGTACCTAAAGAGGAAGTATGTGGGTAAAGAAGAAGGCTTAAAGACCTGAGGCATTCCAGATATCAAATATACTCTCAACACTACCGCACACACTAGGAACTGATAGCGAAAGGTATTTTGATGTATGTTAAGAACCACCAAGTAAATGAATATATAGGTAGGTATAGGTCGCGCCAAACTTCTAGTCCCCTCTGAAGTTGGCGCGATTCGCGTCGCAGTAGTAAAAAATAGGCGTTAGTAGGGCGAAGGCGGGGACGAGCGGTAGGGCCCGACTGTACAGCTGCGCAACGAAGCAACTTCAGAGGAGACTAGAAGTTTGGCGCGACCTATACCTACTAAGTATGTATATGAAATAAATACCAGCATCGCAAAGCTTATAGGTATTGTAAAATAGCGTTTTACCATACATATGGGATACAAGAAAGCCTCGTCGGCTTTTGTAACCAGAGTATAGCGTATAGACTGTGACATCGGGTGGCCTACCTCCAAAACTGCGGGCACGTGCAAGTTGCGTTCCTGACCATCTGCATGTGTCCGTCCTAACCGTCCTTTTACGTACGTACGTACATAACATTGTCGTGCGTACGTACAGTCAGTTGACCTAAAAGGTGATGCGATGTGCACATTTTTCGAGCACAGTGCGGTGCTGCGAAAGTACTTTCGCCGTACGTGGATAGGTCACTTTTTACTCTCACTATATATTTGGTATGTGCTAGACGTATTTTGAATGTGTATGATACGGTTTGACGCCTCACTTTTGCGAGCTGCCCGACGACCACCGCTATTGTAAATTATTTTATGAAATCCAATATTGACCATTTTGTATTGCCTAGAGTCTAGAGAGATAGCTAGGTGGACTCGAAGAAGCCTTACCACAAACAAAATCGTGCTCAATAGGCCACTTCTAGAAATAGTGATATTAATACTTATCTGGGAATCTAGCTATCTGTTGTATTACCAGTATTGGAGCCAGGCTTATGTTTTTGGTCAACCAGAGTGCCTAGAACGAGTTTTGTTTATGTATCATATGATTTATGACAAATAAAACGCGCACTAGGCAGTAGGCACCCAGTACCTACTTGTGTTGTGCAGATGATTACAATATTATCTGACAATGTTATTCTAGAAACGTAGGATGGATAGAAATGGAATGAATAATTATCAAACTACTTTTCAATAGTAATGTTGTAATTATTACCATATCATCATCACATAATTATTATTATAAAACAGATTGATAGATAGATACATACTATTATTATTCTATAAATATAAAAGTTTAATTTTAATTACAATCAGTAATTGTAGCATTACCGAAAATACTATATTATGAGCGAACACATTAAATCTTATCTCTAAACATTTATTACCTGATGACGTTATATTTTTTATAGGAAAACAACTTGAATAATAAAATTATATTTGGACCTCAATATACTGTTTACCATAGGCAAATCCAGTAGCTGATTCACTTCACTAACATTAACAGATTTTTTAACATTTACTAATTATTACAAGTGTCACCTATAATGAAAAGCACAGGTAAAAATTGTAAAGTGACAGTTTATTCAGCTAACTGCAGAGTGCAGAGTTTGATCATCAATGATTCATATTTTCCATTAATTGTTCTACATTCGTACTGGATCAGCCTTAGTTAAAACAATAGGTGAATCTTAGATGTACATCATTTCAGCCATTGATGACATTTTTTTAGGTATGTGAACCAGTGTCTCGAAGTAGCTGGCTAGTTCATCAATTGTGATATCACATGGAGGATTCAAAGCTTGTTGTGAACAGGAACCAGCTTGGCTTGTCTCCACAGCAGATTTTCTGTTCTGTTTGATATGTGTTGTATCATTTTTCCACCATTTGTATCGACTAGTAATTTCATTATCTACTGTATTTTGTATCTTGATATCAGAAGATATTTTTAATTGATTACAGTTATCAACAAGAGCACACAAATTGAACAAATCTGTATTAACATTTTCACTTTTAATATGGTCAAAAGAAAGGGGAGCTTCTTTTTTTATACTGTTGTTACTTTTACAACTCAGCAGTATCTTTAGCACAGGCTCTTTAATGATTTTATTAGATTTTTGCTTACAAATAGCATTTCTTTTACTTTTCAACGAGTTACATGAACATTTTAATTGTGAATAACTGTTTCTTGAAGACAGTATTACTTTTTGTTTTGAAGTATGTTTAAAGGGATTTTCTTCCTTGACAAATTTTGTTGTTTTAGTAGGCTCTATTTCCAATTTTTCCATCTTTACACCCAGTAGCAAATCTTCTTTAGCCATTTTACAGCAATCTGTAAATGTACAGTGAAATTAAACATTTGAAACATAAAAATATAAATATTTATGATGTTTACAATGTCAAATCAAACAAAATTTAATACAACAAACAAAACATCATTACAGCGAGGGCATGTTGAAAGTAAATTCAGTGACTTGTATAGTTGTTTATATCATTAATTGCCTTTTTTTGTATGGAATATGGTGCTGACGGCACTCAATGACATTTTACATACGTACCACTTTCCTTAACTTCTTAGGCCAATTCTATGCATTAAACGGGCCGTAGTAAGATTGTCTAAAGCACTATAATAAAATAAATTTAAAATAGTTTGTATAAGTTTAATAATAGCCACTATTTCAATGTTCTTTATAGTAAATAAAGTGCGTCATGCTTGTCACAAAATGCAAAATGCTCTCTCACTCTCCCTCACGTTAAGGAAGGGCAAAGTCATCTAGCCTATACAGCCTAGCCTTTTCCTTTCAAATTGCGAACAAACAAATGACAGCACCTGCGCCGATGACGTAATTCGCGCAAAATTGCAAAAAAAAATTGAAATTGAAAAAACTGAAAACGCAAAGAAATTAAAGTTGTTGGGTTTTTTAAAATTTACTCTAGTTTGTTTATAGCTAAACTTCATCGTACAAAAGTAGGCTCTAAAAAGACGATGTTTAAGTCTTAAGTCGCGTGGTCGGTCCGGGCCAATAGGCCCGGCTAGGGTTTGATGGAATTTCGCTCCGGGCCTTAAGGCCCGGTTAGTATCTGAGGAGTATGTTCACCTACACTATTATTTGGTGCAAAATTTCAAGTTCCTGATCCTAGCAGTTTTAGGCTGTGCGTTGATGTCACAGACCAAATATCTAAGGTCTTTGGTTGATATCATAAAGCTGTAATAAAACTGGAGAGGCCTGTTAGCTGAAGCAAGCAAATATTATAGCTATCTCACCCTGCTGGTGAAGAACCTCTCTCTCTATAGGGTAACCCCTTCCAATTCATAAAAAGCATTAATTTCTTTTCGCCCTCCCGGTGGTATAGTAAGTTACCAGATTGTAGGATACTCGAGTCCTCTCCCTCTCTTCGGACTTCAGATAAGCCAATGACATCCGAGAGCAGTGCGATAATTTTATTATGAATAAGTACAGTCACCAGTATAAATATATGACTATGGACAGCCAGTATATTTTTGCAGGCCGTCGATAGTCACATCTTAATGCTGGTGACTGTACAACACAACATGCTTCAGATTAATTATTAAATAAATTTAATACACACACACAAGAGTTGTTTATAACTTGATACTGTTTACTGACAAAAATAATATTAATTTTTTATTAGATAAAACTATACTTAAAATACATTTAAAATTGGTGGGACAGGGAATATTTTGAGGTAAGAGATCGTAGACAGAGGGAGGTGGAAAATTTTGGACAGTTAAAAAATATGTGGTCAGTTGAGCCTTCATCTAATAACCTATCCCGTACCTTGATCTTCGCAAGATGAACTAGTGTGCAAGCGTGCCCAATTCTTAGGCGGCAGATGGTAGAAACAGTAAGCACCTATGCTTATTGTGAAATTTCTGCTTAAAAAACCATGGTTTACTGGGGATGTGTTGTTGGATGTCAAAATAATAGCTACCTCTGTGGTTTCTCGTGATTTGCCAATCAGAATGCCAAGATTTTAAATGGTGACTGTGTTTTCTTTTTGTCAATACATGGAAAACAATTTAAAAACATTCGTAACAAACTTTACTTTTAAATATTTAAATCGAATAACAACCAGCAACAAACTATAGATAAAATTCTATATTATAACATTCTTAGACAAACTGCAGCAAACAATCATTAGCGAGACCATCGATGTTCAATCGAAGTGATTTATCAAGCCCATCACTATTAGGCAGTTTTTGCGGTAGTCATAGAGAAATATAATTATACCAGGCGCCCCAGGCGGTAGCACAGATTAGTTAATGGCGGTAGTGTAGTGCGATGTGTGTTGTAGTACTGTGCTTGTGATGTGACGTTCGTTTTATATATTCTGTGGGTGGATGTAAACGTAGTGTTAAATTCTCTTTGGTATGTATGCTTGGTTGCGGTGAGCAGAGGTTGCGGTAGTGATTTTCTTGTGTGTATGTGATGATTAATAAATACATTATCACATCACTTCTAAATACTAGACCAAATAAAATAAGATCATCGAATCATCTACAGTGCAGTTGTTTAAATAGTGTAATGGATATTTTATGGTAAAAAGAAATCTTAACTTGGTGTTTTTGTTGCAGTCTTATTGATTTTCAGTAATATTTTAAATAATGGAAGCGAATCCTGTAATTATTGCTGCTACAGCAAAACATACAGCATCGGTAAGTAAAAGTAATGATTAGAAGTTGGTACCTATATAGGTACTTAGGTAATTTTAAACAATTTAAATGTATATGTAATATATAATATATGTAACAACTTAGGATAATTGTTATGGTTGGACTATTAAAATTTAATCAAGGATTTCCTTTTCAGCTGATATTCTTACACGGATTAGGTGATACTGGGTTAGTAGCTTACAATAGATTTGAAATTAAATTATATTATTTTTGATTAAATTGAAGTCATATTAACAATTTATTTTATAAATAAAAAAATATATTTGGTACTTAGCATAAAAATAATTTTTTAAACCAAAATTATAGATAGAAAGGTAGGGAATAAATTTATTTGTAGAAAACAAACTTTATTATTTTCTTCACTAAAAACAGTCATAGATAGCTTCATAATAATTGATTTTGACTTAAAACTTTTTGATTGCAGACACGGTTGGGCTAGCACAATTGCAGCTATTAGGGGGCCTCATGTGAAAGTTATTTGCCCAACAGCTTCTACTATGCCCGTTACCATGAATGCAGGCTTCAGAATGCCCTCCTGGTTTGATTTGAGAACTCTTGATGCTACAGCTCCTGAGGATGAAGAGGGAATTCTGAGAGCTACAAAAGTTGTGCATGGATTAATTACTGATGAAGTTAAGGTAATTAAAACAATTAAACTTTCTATTGTATTTATTTTAACAACTACAAATTGTTATGTATCTGTGTTATTAGGCAGCTATTAATACCAATGAAGTCTACAAGTAATAAAGGCATAAACTAATTATTAGCTTCCCCATATCATATACCATTATACCATATAGGTGACTTTTTTTAAGGGCATTGGATGACCAATCCAAGCATAGTAAAAAACAATCAAAGATGACCCAAGCAAGGTTTTGATGAAATATTTTTGACTTCTTTAACCTAAAATTGAATCCAACACATAGTGTCACTATAATTTTTTTAACACAAAAATTGAATTAAATTACCTACATTTAGTAAGTGAATTTTTTTACAAGCGGTATTAGAACCCTTACCCCATGACATACCAGATTAGGTGCACTACCAGTTATGCTGTTGTGGCTCTGTCAGATCTGCTGATATTTATCAACACTATCTGTTATTGCTTACCTATCTTTGTTGAGTTGGTTAGTTGCCTAAGTTCAAATAAGTTAGTAAAAGTTATTCACTTTTACTACAAAACAGTGTTTAAAGTTAATGACTAAATACATGTTTAAAATATTGTGTCACTGTCTAAAATATAAGCTAAAAAGTGACTTTTAGGCATTGTCTAACTTTAGCCATTGTTTTTTGGTAAAGCAGATTATATGTATAGACCTATAAACCTATATATTTTATACCTTTCTAGGCGGGTATTCCAGCTGCTCGTATTTTGCTTGGCGGCTTCTCCCAAGGAGGAGCTTTGGCTCTTCATGCAGCCCTCACCTATCCTGACCGGCTGGCTGGTGTAATGTCATTGTCTTGCTGGCTTCCGCGACATGCTCACTTCCCTGACGAAGTCAAGGCCCCATTAGATACACCGGTATGGTATTACTTGTTATTAAAGTTACTTCATACAAATATACACCTTTTTATAGGAAACTTCTCAGGAATTACTGAGCCTACTTTAAATAAAAAGCTACCTTTCTATTTATCTATAATCTTAGTAATGCATTTTGAGAAAGATATAAGTTTAAGATCGAATCTTGTTTAACCCATCATTGGCTGTAAATACCAGACACAATAGAATTTTATTGTTTGGCGCTTACATGTAAGCGCTCGGCTCACAAAGTGTTTTTTAATCTAATCAAAATACCACATGTATTGACAGACTAATCACAAAATCTCAAAAGTCTGAGTGAAGCCTTGTGCTAACAAGGGATTATTAAAAATTATAATGGGAAGCATTAATTATCATCATAATCAATTAATGCCATCTTCATACTGAAGTTTGGCGATCAGTATACGAAATGTTCTATGATCCCATATAGCTTAAGCATTGCAAAGGTTTACATAAACGAAAACGCGGCCGCCGCTATTGTAGCATCCTTGACCAAAATATGAGTTTTTATCAACTTTTTAGTAAGATTTACATACATAGCTAAGGTACAGACGCCTGCACATAAACCTATCCAGAACTGTCAAATTTCTTCAATTAATGTTGAACCATATGTCATATACATAAAGTTTAAAGTCTATTGAGGAAATTTTACAGTTTGTGGTAGTCTGTGAGCAGGCGTGTGTTCATCAACTAATATACAAAATAAATACAAATACAAAACGTACACAATAATATACAAAATTTAAATTCTAGGCACTGGGACAAAAAACCAGAAAACAATTTCAGCTAATAAATTCGGTAGAACAAATAATCGTAAAGCAATTAGAGAGAATAAATACATAACATTCAGTTGTAATAATATTTTTAAATTGTATTAGAGCCACCGCAGACATGCTACTTTTAGCATCGGCGATTCAGTCGCTTTTTAGAAGCTGAATGCAGCGACCACACTTAGACTAGACACAGCTTCTGAACATTACACTCCCCACACATTCGGATGCCCGGTCGCATTGATTTGCATCGAGTTGCCTATCCAGCATCGGAGCAGTCGCTAAAACGCGCAATTCCGATACCGCGTCCGAACCGAACGCATGAAGTCGCGAAATCGCGATGCTGCATCAAAATTCAAAATTATTTATTCTGTTTATGCTACAAATAGCTCTTATGAACGTCATTATGCCATCTCGGTCATACCATAAGTGCCATAAGTCTACTCTGGGCGGGAGACCTTGTACTGAGAAGAACCGGCAAGAAACTCAGCAAGTGTCAAGCTCTTTTCTCCCTTACAGCGTCAAAAATATTGGAAAATGCCCTATCATAAAAGGACACTTTCAATCACAAATAAAAACACAAAATATTAAGGACAACATATCTAAGTTTGCAAATTTACATCAGTTACCAGTTAAAATTTTCACAATGTCATACAGTACTAATAAAGGTCAAAAATTGTCTAAGAAAAAAAAAATAAAGTTAAACAATAGTTAATAATAATAAAAATAATAGTATGCAAGAGCAGACCAGCCTTCATAGGCGGCACCCGTTCACGAGTGACATATGAATCAGCCATCGCTTCACTCAACCATATCTTAGGGAATGTAACCACCCGACGCACATACCACCACCGCAGAGACAATAAAGAGAGCATGCCACACTCGAGTTACTCTAAATAAAAACTTAATGAAATGTTTAACAGCTGCCCCCGAATTTTGGAGAATTTTTTATTGTTCTAGTAGTAAAAATGTGGTTGTATTCTGTTTTTATTAAACCAAAAAGATTAGTATATAGTACATCTGGATCATCATGTACAAAGGGTAACGCATCAATTTTACAAACTACATTATTTTTGAAACACTCCAGTCGTTTCTTTGTTACTGGTTTACATTTTACTACTTTTGGCTCATCCTTAATATCAAAATCATAGGTCACCTTTAAACCACAATGGTCAGACGTGAGATTATCAAAAACTGACTTAGAAACAGGGTCATAGTCTGTAAAAACATTATCAAGACAAGTGGCCGAATGTAAAGTTATTCTAGTAGGTTCGAGAAATAGATTTATTAGATTATTATTATTATTATTATTATTATTATTATTATTAGCCCTCGCTGTCCCACTGCTGGGCAAAGGCCTCCCTCCATTTCTTCCACCCATTGCGGTCCCCTGCTATTTGACTCCAATCCTGATTAAATTCATCCAGTTCG
The DNA here is from genome assembly GCA_963082485.1 of Eudonia mercurella. Lineage (NCBI taxonomy): Eukaryota > Metazoa > Arthropoda > Insecta > Lepidoptera > Crambidae > Eudonia > Eudonia mercurella. The sequence goes on along the minus strand of OY720035.1, from coordinate 8,863,586 downwards.
TCCCGCCATCTCCTTCTCTTCCAATTGAGCTATCGTATAATATCGTATAATATCGTATAATAGAGCACCTGACCCGGAATGTCAGAAGGGTGCAGGTTCAAATCCTGCTCGTGGAAATTTTTTCAACATTTGTGTTTTTGTAATTTGTTTGCAACAAAATTTGCTTTAAAAATCATTTTGAACATTTTATAAAATAGCTTGCTTATTTCTTAACTGATCTTTAATATTTGTAAAAATATTATGATCGGATGTTAATGACGGTAGTTGTTGACATTGAATGGGCGCCTTTGGCTTACAAAGTAAAAAGTGTTGAATAATTTCGGCGGGCTGGTTTAGAACCACGATAGCTCAATTGGAAGAGCACCTGACCCGGAATGTCAGAAGGGTGCAGGTTCAAATCCTGCTCGTGGAAATTTTTTCAACATTTGTGTTTTTGTAATTTGTTCGCAACAAAATTTGCTTTAAAAATCATTTTGAACATTTTATTTTTTAATTTTAATTTTCTAAGTACGTCCTTCATTACTGATTCGAAAATATCGAAATTGCCCGATGGGGGTCGGTATACACACACTATTACAAAACTATTGAACTCCACACACGATAGCTCAATGTTACGCTCCACTGAAAGGTTTACAATATCATTGCGATTTATTATTTAATATTACTTCTTACTAGTATTAGGGAACCGCCGTGTATGACTTCGCACGTACGCGCTTGCTCTTTGAAAATTGTTAACATGGAATGACCTGTCATGACTTCTTAACCAATGCTCAGTTATCTATACTAATAATATAAATAGGAAACCTTTGTTTTTTTGTATGTATGTATGTATGTTTACAACGAATAAACTCAAAAACTACTGGACCGATTTAAAAAATACTTTCACCATTAGAATGCTACATTAGCGCTGAGTAACAAAGGCTATATTAAAAATAATTATAATATATAAAATACTAAAAACAACAATTGAATTTTCCAATACTGTAATACATTTTTTTTTCTTTTTTTTAACCCAGCGGAACTCTACGAATACTAGGGTGTTGAGGAGGCCCCAGGTTATGTGGGACTCACCCGTCCGTCTTTCCACGACCCACCGACTATCCGGAGACGTCATTGTCTCCAGTCGGCTGCCAAGGGACTAAGCCCAAGGCCGGGAAGGGCGAGACAGAGGGGGATACCCACTAAACCTCTGGGGGACCAAACTCCGAAAACAGGTGAAGGCCGCGGGGCCTGTTCCTGGGGAATTGAACCGCGGGATTCACCCTGGCGCCCGTGTGATCGCCCGTGCCGGCCCATCCGCACATAGTGCGTTTAGGGCCGGCACGCGCAGCCACACGGGCGGTACGCGCACGCGACGTCTAGTACCACACTACACCCCCTAGAGGGTGTATTGTGGTTTAACCTCAGGAGAGGTTACCTCATGAGGCTAAATACTGTAATACCTACTGTAATAACTGTCAAAGCGGTACAAAGTCCGCCGGTTATTATTTATTTTGTTTACCCAAGGGAAACTCGATTCTGCGGGTCTGGCCGGACCTAGCCGGACTAGGTCCACTCGCCGGGGTTATACCCGGTAAAACCCCCGGGGATAGCCTTTAGCCTGAAGGCTAACGGAGCGGTCGCTCCCGAGGTGGGAGGCGATGTTGGCGTTACTCATAAAGAGTGCACGCCGTGGTGAATACGGCGTGCCCCCTAGCGGGGCGCGCTAAATCTGCAGTGATGCTGCCTATGTCGGCTGACTTAACTAAGCGACGAAGGGCCCTGTGCCGCATGTAGGCAATACAGGTCACGTAATAACTGATTGGGGGGATCCGATAAATCGTGTTTGGGCCTACGGAAATAGAGGGTGGGAGTCCGCCGGTCAGCTAGTTTTTCTTATATAATATGTTTACAAAATTTTGACATATATTGTTGGTTTTACTGATTTCTCATGCATTTCCACATGCAAAGCAGGGTTGAAATGTTAAAGTTATTCATAGGCACCTATTGTTTCTTTTCACTTATGCATAATAATGACTTGCATTGCATGCAACAGGAAGATTAAGTTCAAAGTGATTTGAATGGTTCATTTCTAAATTGAGCCATGGTAGTTAGTCGAGGAGGGGTAGATAGACAGGATTGAGAGATTCGGTCCAAACGGAACCAACAAATGTACTATTTTTATGTTTTATTTGTTTTATTTATTTAAGCCTTTTTTTACACAATATTAATTTTACAAAAATTTTACTTATCAACTATATTTAATAATTTAATTGGCACCTACCCAAGGGACCTCCCTTTGAACCGCCTCTGTGGTCTAGTGGTTAAGACCACCGGTTTAGACCCAGAGGTCCCGGGTTCGATTCCCAGCGGGGGGTACATGTTTGTATACTCGGTTTGGTTGGTGGTAGGGCTTGTTTGTCCGCCTGGCTAGCTACCACCATCTTATCTAAATATGTCCCAATAACATCAATGTTTGTAGTATTGTTGTGTTCCGGCAGCTAGAGATAAGATAGCCAGTGCCCTGCACTAATTGAGGATCCCGGGTGAAGTACGCTTCCACCAAATGACCTTATCATCACTTAACATCAGGCGAGATCAAGGCACTGTGCTTACCCGTAAATATATTTAAAAAAAAAACCTTTGTGTTAGCGACTGATAAAATACCTACATTTACAATTTATCCAGCAAATTAAGAACAATACGAGATGATACATCACTTCTTTTTTTGAAAATTTTGTTAATATTAATATGTATAGATTTTGTCAAAAGATTATTTTATTTACACACATATTAATGGAAATTGTCATTGAATCAATGGCGCGCAAAAATATTGAAAAAAAAATAGGTATTTGACGGTAAAATGATGCTCCCACTTCTCTAAGATGCGCATAATGCTAAATATTATATAGATATGAAATTCATTCATTGTTCAGGTGGTAAAGAAGCTGCAATTTTCATCTTGAAGCACAATCGAATATGCTATAGACCTATTATGCGATGTGCACACTTAGCGCCATATCTGCTGCTTTAGGGTTCTATAACGCGCTATAGACCTTGCCTTTAGCCACCACAGTTACAATTTTATTCGCTATGGACCCTGAATGCCACAAGTTTGTGTTAGTTGGGGAAGGCTAAGCTGTTCCTTGTTGTGGAATAAAAGTAAAGTAATAACAGGCCAGCACAGCATCGACAGATTAACACGCAATAACCTTCTACACTATTGACATATTGGAACAGCATGTGTGGTGTATATGGCGTTGAATGAAACAGCGCCTCCTGATGACAAATGTGGAGGCAAACATTTTTCCAAACAAATTCGAATGGCAAATAAAACTCTTAGAAGGCACCCAGTAACGGTATTGTTTCGCTTGCGGTGATTAGCAAACAAGAATGGAACGCGTTAGGCCTCGACCAAACATAGGCGGTGGCGGTACGGTCACGGTCGTCGCGGGCACGTTTAGATAGATAGATAGATAATACTTTTATTGCAATACTATAAAACATAAACATGAACAAAAAATAAATAATTTACAAAGTTACAATTTGGCGGTCTTATCGCTTTCAAGCAATTTCTTCCAGCCAACCAGTCTGATGGAGAGAGCTAATAAACTGTGAGATCAGAGGTGAAACTATTAACCCGTCCCGCGCTGTAGGTATAATTAGCGGGCCGCCTTGTGTACGACCGTGCGTTCACAGGGCGCGCGAGGACTTAAAATATAAGTACTAGAATAAACTGTATTTTATAAATGAAGCAAAATAATAATAATGCATGCCGCCGTCCCGGAGAATCTCTCGGGTATATTATTTCCGGTTGTTCTCATCTTGCTAACGGCGAGTATTGGCACAGACAGAACCTAGTAGCCAGGATCATTCACCAGCAACTTGCTCTTCAATACGGCCTTGTTCAGTCTGAAGTGCCGTACTACAAGTACGCACCGGCGCCCGTTCTTGAAAATGGTCGTGCATTGCTCTATTGGGACCAGTCAATCATCACGGACAGGACTATTGTTGCCAATAAGCCTGATATCGTGGTGGTAGACCGGTCTCAACGTCGGGCGGTGCTTGTTGACATCACCATCTCGCATGACGAGAACCTCGTGAAAGCTGAGAAGGACAAACTCAGCAAGTACCTTGACTTGGCTCACGAGGTTACCGCCATGTGGGATGTGGATTCAACCATTATTGTACCGATAGTCGTTTCGGCAAACGGTCTTTTAGCCAAGAGCCTCGATCAACACCTAGAGAGGCTCTCGCTGAAAGGTTGGGTCAAGGGTCAGATACAAAAGGCAGTACTCCTTGAAACGGCAAGCATTCTCAGGAGGTTCCTCACTTTGCAGCCCTAACCACCGATAGCTTGGGTCTATCGTTAAGTTTTTTATATTATTTTTATTGTAAATATGTTTTTATGTAAAATATTATATTTTTTTCTTAAGATGTATATTTAATAAAAAGAATAATAATAATGATAAATATATAATGACAATGATAAATGTTTAGTTCACACTAGCGATAGCGCGGGAGCAGAAAATAAGGAATCTGCAGAAGGTAAACTTCATACCCGTATTATACGGTACTCGAACAACGCCCACAGACCCTCTCTTTTTTGAGAAAGTTTGCCGATTGCCACTTGGCATTTTCAGCGTCACCGGAATTTTTGGAGGCCACGAGAAACATAAAGAGTTCCTCAAGCCGTGTGAAACGAAGCACCGTCAGAGGTTATCTAGAGGGAATGGCATCACGCACTAGTGCGTCTCCCCGCTCCCTACTAGATTCTCCGAGGGGTTTGGATCGGATCGGGAAAACAGACCGTCTCATTCGAGTTACTCGAGTGCGTTTGACTGAAGCTTACCGTCTGCAGTCTCCTTATTTTGTGGCAGAGGCGGCACGGCAGCGAATGAACGCCGCGAGATGGCTTTGTATCCCGCGTGTCACCATATACACGAGGGGCGGTAAAAAGGGTGGGCCGAGCGGTCGCGGGCACCCTCTTATATAGATCGCTGCCTGACCGCGCTTATTTAAAATACTTCTTTCTTTTTTTTGTAATGTGATGATTGTTATGATAAGGCCAATGATTGAAGCGCACTTCACCCGGGACCCTCAACTAGTGAGGCACAGGCTATCTTATCTTTAGCTGCCGGAACACAACAATGCTACACACATTGGTGTTATGACGACATATTTAGCTAAGATGGTGGTAGCTAGCCAGGCGAACAAACAAGCCCTACCACCAACCAAACCGAATACACAAACATGTACCCCCCGCTGGGAATCAAACCTAGGACCTGGTCTAAACCGGTGGTCTTAACCACTAGACCACAGAGGCGGTTAAAATATTTTTCTTCACATTTTACTGACTACCACATCCGACCGCGACTGTGCCTGCGACCGCAGACCGCCTCTGTTTGGGCGGGACTTTATAGTACGTCACTGCCGACTAACACGAGCCGGCCTTGTGTCTTACGACGTGTCTCGCTAACTACTTATCTGTGGTTCCAATATCATTGGTACACATTAGTGAAGCCCAGGGAGAAACTCAATACTATTGCACGGACGGAGGCGTCTATTACCTTTGCCTTGCCACTACTTCTAGTTTATATTGCAATCTATAAAATGCATCATAAATACAAACCACCTACCCCAGAAAGTAGTCAGTTAAGTAGGTACATAGTAAAGTTTTATTTATCAATTGATCACTTTAACGAAAAGAAGAGTTTTTATGGCAAAAAATTACTCTTCTCATGTGAGATAAGTGACACTATGCGATGCTTCAATGCCCGCAATCGCATTGTTTCGTTTTGTTTATTTTCGACATTTGAATTATACCTTCATAATTCAAGAACCAAAAATGTAGTACCTTTTTAATAGTAGAATCGAAACCTTAATCGGTTACGGTACGCGTATGAAAAAAAAACGAGCCTTACAGTAGTCTCATATGATGTGTAACATTTGACATCTCACCTTTTGAAATCAATATTACAATAAAAATGTAATATCGAATTAACAATGACGTTTTTTTTTCCTTTTTTAAATCTTTTTTTTTAATTTTTTTCCCTTTCTTTTACTTTTTTATTTTTTTTTATTTCGATAGCAAACTTCAAACGAACTACTGACAGATATATATAACCCTACCACCAACCAAACCGAGTACACAAACATGTACCCCCCGCTGGAAATCGAACCCGGGACCTCTGGGTCTAAACCGGTGGTCTTAACCACTAGACCACAGAGGCGGTTAAATAAATAAATGAGACCAAGGCACTGTGCTTACCCGTAAATATAAAAAAAAATGTCTTGTTTTTATTATCGATTTTAAATGCGCGCTTCCGACTCCGTATATTTTTTCAAATCTTAAAGAGAACGCAGTAAATACTCATTAGAAGATATGTCACACTGACATCCTATCTGCCACGCAATTTATGAACTCAGTAAAGAACATGTGAACAGTTTCGAGAAAATAGTTCGTAATGTCAGCACCTCAAATATCATAATCACAAACACAGTAAGTTGTACTTAATGCGTTCATAAATTGTGCGACAGTATCAAACTGTTAGGATAACATTTCTACGAAATCACTCCCACAAATATTACTACCTACAACGGACACTTGTTGATTGGGCTTAATAAAGTGTTGATCACCGGTGGCTGTTACGGATCACACTGTTACGTACTTCCGTCCCTTTTCTACGAAATCACTCCCACAAATTGTATATATAGAAGGCGAGCGGAAAGATATTACACATCAATAATAATTACGAGCAGATGAGGGTGGACCTAAATTTTTTATTGTGTTTCCAGATATTCCAAGCGCACGGAGACTCCGATCCTGTTGTTCCCTCTAAGTGGGGTCAAATGACAGCTTCCTTTCTCAAGACTTTCATGAAGAACATAGAGTTCAATACATACCAAGGCCTCTCCCACAGCTCCTCGGAAGCGGAACTTAAGGATATGAGAGTGTTTATAGACAAAAACTTGCCTGTCGCAAAATAATTGTAGAAGATTTACCTATCTAGCAGATTAATACGTAGCGCTCGTCATTATTTTAAATAACGCAATTTATAGAGCTATTTACCTACTTATGCAAATTATGAATTCCCAAGTCACTCACTACATACACGTCACACTACGGTATTACTGTTATTGTTCCGACATGTATGCCGTTTAAAGTGTTACTTCTATATAAGCAATATGTGAATTTACAGTAGTTATGAAATTGAGTTTAACCTATTAAATGAGATATAATTTAACTATGACTCGATGTTTTTTTAAGTCCCTAATCACGAAATCTTATATTTTATTACATCCCATTAAAAGTCTGTTCGAGTACTATCTACTAACTTTTTAATAAACAATTTGTACCTGTTACGAAACGCAGGTGTTAGGTAACATACAACATATTCATTCATTTCATTCATTTATTATTAATATATATTATTAATATAGCGATTCGCTAGCAATATTAAAGCGTGTTTCCTAAATAACTACACGCTTCTGCCTAACCACATTAGTTTACAATTACTATCAATTCAGGGTACCTAGTTCGAGTTTTACTTGCCATTCGATCACATTGACAAAAACGTATATTTTGTATGATAAATTTTGACGTGACAACGTCTTATAATTCGATAGAGCCGACTGCACGCACGAAAAAGTTCGGCGTTACCTCGCTCTGAGGCGTTCCATGTAAGGCTTGAAGTGCAAGCGAGAGCGCGGAACGAGCGACAAAGAAGCACAATCGGCTGAGTAGAAATTTAGCCGTGCTGCTGTGCAAGCCCGTGTCCGGCATCGCCACCGCGGTACTTACCCCCAACACCCCCCGACACCTCCAACACCTCCCGACACCACCAACTCCTCCCGCCTACCTGTTCGACGGGCTGCTGCTGCTGTGCAAGCCCGTGGCCGGCATCGCCACCGCGGTACGTACCCCCAACACCCCCCGACACCCCCAACACCTCCCGACACCCCCAACACCTCCCGCCTACCTGTTCGACGGGCTGCTGCAGGCTGCTGTGCAAGCCCGTGGCCGGCATCGCCACCGCGGTACGTACCCCCAACACCCCCCGACACCCCCAACACCTCCCGACACCCCCAACTCCTCCCGCCTACCTGTTCGACGGGCTGCTGCAGGCTGCTGTGCAAGCCCGTGGCCGGCATCGCCACTGCGGTACGTACCCCCGACACCCCCAACACCTCCCGACACCCCCAACTCCTCCCGCCTACCTGTTCGACGGGCTGCTGCAGGCTGCTGTGCAAGCCCGTGGCCGGCATCGCCACCGCGGTACGTACCCCCAACACCCCCCGACACCCCCAACACCTCCCGACACCTTCTTAAGACGTCACGTTCAACTATCGTCAGTAAACCGACTTTACAGTCAACCAATTTTTTAACTCCTTTTTTGTTACCCCAAGGCGGTACTTCAAAGCCATAGAATATCTCTTTTTCATAATCGTGATTAAATGGTGAATAAAACCTCATTCAGCACTCAGACAACTTCGATTCAAACCCTACAGATGATCTATTAAGGAAAGGGGACACGCTTGCGTGATGTCATTTCATCTAGAAACCCATTGAAAATCGATGTAGAAAACCTAAGCTGATAATATAGTCTTTCTATCAATTCATATCGGTGGCTTGACAACACCCGACACTAGTTGAACCTTGCGATAAGAAATATAAATTACTAGCTGTGCCCCGCGGTTTCACCCGCGTTAATTAGCGATTTTCCCGTTTTTACAGCATTTTTCATTGCTGCTCCACTCCTATTAGTCATAGCGTGATAATAGCCTCTTCCTCATTATATGGACTATTCAACACAAAAATAATTTTTAAATTCGAACCAGTAGTTCCTGAGATTAGCGCGTTCAACCAAACAAACAAACTCTTCAGCTTTCTAATATTAGTATAGATGAATACCTACACTAATGCTGATTGCCACCTGCGGCATTTTTAGCGTCACCTCACTTTTTTGGAGTGGCACGGCATTCAGAAACTTTAAGGGTTTCTCAAGCGCGTTCCGTGTCCCCGTTTGCTACTAGATTGTCCGAGGTGCTCAGATCGAATCGGGAGCGAAACAAGCCGAGGGCCCCTCTAAAATCTAGGACTTCGGATCGGGTTGACCAGGTCTGGGGGTGGGCTGGAAAGTAATACATCAGTAAAAGCGTTGATTCACGAATAAGATCAAACATGGTTCATCCGGATCAATATACTATGCGGTGTGCGCTCTTCACACTCGCTAGACGAGCAAGTGGTGAGAGTGGCTTGAGCCTTGGTAGGTACGTGACAAGCTGGCTGCCTAGTGTGTGTTTCATTTCACATTGGATCACTTAAATGAAAGCGAAAATTAGTATGGCATGGAAGCAGCGCTGCCTGGCGACATACTCGTACGAGAAGAGTTAAAAAAATCCATACAAATTTTCGATTTCGGAAATGTAATCGAATATACGGATAGTAAACAAACTCTCATAGGCACTCTGTAGTTCTTTGGACGGTTCCGGAGAGCTCTAGTGCAAGTTTTAATTGCTATTTAATTAGAACCTAACTAGGAACACTACACCAAATGCTATTAAACAAACTGTGTAGGTATCCACGACAATATGTACACCATGTTGGGAATCGACCCCAGCAACAATGCTTCATAAAACTAATTAAAAAAATATATTGTAAATATCATTAATATCTTAAGAATAACTTTCGTATCCATCCGACCATAAAAACTACGCTTAAATAATGTATTTCGTGTTTTACCAACTTATGAAGCTTTTCCCCCAAATAAACCACGCCCTCTAAACTAGGACAAATCCGGGGAAACCCGGACGGATGGCAACCCTATTCGCATCGAATAAAAAAACAATTAAAGTTTAGGTTGAATAAGCTAGATCCCTTAACTTTCCCTTATTGGCAGGAGCTAAAAAATTTACTCACAGATACTCCTCTATGGCACAGACAGCCGCTGGCCGCTTTTTTCTTACCCACAGAGGGTTTGGTGTAGAGATGATATAGTACATTGTTCACCGAGAGGAGAAAGTGACCGATTACCGTCGAGGGTGTCGTTTGAAGCCCGAGCCGTAGGCGAGGGCTTTAAAACACCCGAGATCGGGAATCTCAGTTTCTCTCGAGTGATACATAGTGCTTTATACTACACTTGATACTTTATCAAATTTACGGTAGAAAGTACGTCATTGCATATCGAACAAATATGCGGTGAGAAAACGCATCTGAGCGGGAGAGAAAAGTGTATGAAAATCCATTTCTTACGTGGTTTTTGCGTTTTCTCCCCGCATATTTGTTCGATATGCAATGACGTACTTTCTACCGTTTTGATAAAGTATCAAGGTACTTTCCAAGCAGGTGTAGTATAAAATATATTATAATCTTAGATTGGTTATATGGCCTAAAATTATAATACATTAAAATCAACTAATAAAAAAAAATATCACTAACATTCAATAATTGAAATTAACAATATCAGTTGAATGGTTGAAAATATAAGTTAACGTCGCGCGTGACGCCGAGCGAACTGCGGAGGCGCCCGACAGACGAGCGACAGAGACACGGCATCAGCTATCAATTGACGTCAAATCTAAATTGACCCCTAACTATTCAAATTCAAATTCAAATTCAAAATTATTTATTGCATGCCACATTGGTGTACATAGTAATTAAATAAATAGATACAAAAGGTGTCAGAATAAACAATCTGGCACTATTATTAGTTAAAGCACATTTTTCTTTGATATGTTTTTTATTCTTTTTCAACTCGTCGTTTATTGAATAATATTGGATGCACTCGATTGTATGTTCTTTCACTATCCAAAATAAAAGTCTTTTTATTTATTACGATTTATCGTTCGTTCGCGATATAATATTTTTAACTGATATTTTCATCGATACGATATTTTTATTGTTTAGCAGTCGGTGGTTGATCGTTGCGTAGATAGGATTGCGTGGCGATTCGAGTGCAATAGCGATGTTGTTAACTGGCGTTATTTAGTTTTATACAGTTCTTAGGTAATTAAGTAAGTAGGTAATTAGATTTACATTGAACATTAATAAAATGCCAAGACGTCATACAGAAATTTGGAGTCGTTTTGAAAAGTGTAGTGGAGAGGACAAAACTGCATGTTGCGTGTACTGCAGAAAAACGTTATCATTTAAAGGAACTAAAATTACTAATGTTTAAAAGTTGAGTCGAGTTGGCAACACTATGCTAGACAGTCCTAAGCCTGTTAAGAGCGTTTACGCCGTACTCTAGCACCGCCAAGCTAAAAACGGCCACTTGCAACTATAACGCCGTATTTAACTAAACCATAACATGTAAGATGTTCATTAGGTGACGGAAAAATGCTAAATTACTTCATTCAAATAGTTTGTTGAGCATAATTTGATTATCTCTCTGTAACTACTAGATATGTTTTTTTTTCATTGCCGGCGCTAGTGTGCGGCGTAAACGCTCTTAAAGTATGAAGGAAAGTTCATTGAATAGTTTTAAGGTAACACTTTAAAAGAATGATTCAATTTAACGAACATGTGCTTAAAGCTACTTCGATAAAATTTTTAACTGATATTTTCAACCATTAAAATTAACAGTTAAAAATATTTATCAATTAACTTTTAACGAATAAATATTTTTAACCATTAACGCCATCTCTAGTGTGGTGAGCAAAGACTGTGGTGAGCACAACACAACACGAGGTTATTGCATTTTGAATTTCCGAGAAAATCTAGTAAATTTTCATAAAATCTTGCGATGACATAATTTTTGAAATCTCATTTGCCAAGACCTACTATGGAAAGCCCTACAAAGAAAAGACAGCGAGTAGGAAACTTAGAAAGTAAGTAGCTAGTCTAAATTCAATTTTATAATGTTCTGCAGTTAAAATTAATTCTGAACTCTCGCAGTGTTCCTTCAACTACATGAGAATAAAACTAAACTGCTTTTAATTTATTTTTTTTTACTTCCCAAGGAAGCCGGTTTTTTAATTCTACTACTCTTTAGCTCCATATTGCTCCTAAATGTTCTTGCTTTATTGTTAATTCAACTTATTATCTTTTTTAGATGAAGACCTATTACCAGACACGAAAAAAGTATTTAAGAAAATGCCCACAAAGAAAAATATCAAACATGTTTCAAAGTTCCGTTTCAAGAGTACAGGACAGTGTGCATCATTAGAAACACCAATAAACGAGAGAGTGCCATTGATGCTCACAGACATACAACATTTACTGCTACATTCCCTTTTGGGAAACCTAAATCTATCTCAACCGCCTCGGTGGTATGTGTTAGATAAGTGTAACAACATCAGTCAGACTACTTGTCTCATATTAGAAGGTGTTTCTATTCAACATTGGGAGAGATATAGTGATAAACTACATAACACTAAAAGAATATTTAGTGATTATGTAGAAATATTAACTCCCTCGGTTTATAATGGTTCATTAGTTCAGGAACTGGCTCTAGTTCCCTTGTCTGAAGTTGACAAGGAAGGGATTATACAAAAATATGGCAGTATAAACTTTGCACTTGAGGCAAGAAAAGATCTAATGGTAATGATGAAAGCAGTTTTTCCTATTGGCAATAATTTAAATCAGAACAATAATATAGATTTTTCTACTGAAGATAAATTTGCTAGAATTCAGTTGATACTATCAGCCTGGCAACTTATTGAAGAAAATTACCCCGTGCCTTTGAAAGGTAAATTAAAGAATGCCTATTCAGATTATGTTATGATTAAAGATGAATATGCTCCTGTGACTGCTAAATCACCTATGTTTGGGCTAGATTGTGAAATGTGCATCACAAACGCTGGCTCTGAACTCACAAGAGTCTCCATAGTCAATGAAAAACATGAAACAATTTACGAATCTTTAGTAAAACCTTATAATGAAATCACTGATTATTTGACAAAATTTTCTGGAATCACGCAAGCCAAATTGAGTTCTATAACTAAAAGACTGGAAGATGTTCAAGATGAATTAAGAAAACTGCTGCCTCCTGATGCCATTTTGGTGGGCCAGTCTTTAAACTTAGACTTACATGCCTTAAAAATGATGCATCCATATGTTATTGATACTAGTTTAATTTACAATTTTACAGGGGAAAGAAGTAGAAAGCCTAAACTGAAAACATTAGCTAAAGAGTTTCTTAATATAGATATTCAATCTGGAAAAAAAGGTCACTGTTCAGTTGAAGATGCCTTAGCATCACTAAAATTGGTTCAATTAAAACTAAGTAAAACAATGGAATATGGTGATGCAGTACATACCAATAGACAAAGATATAAGGATAATTTAATTAATAAAATATCAAAAACAGAAGAACTTGCATTATCAATATTCAATCATGTGATAGAGCAAAGAAAAACATCTTTAGTAGTTGGGTGTGATGACATTACAGGTGATTATCATTCATATCTGACTCAAGCAAAAGAGAGTATTACTTCACATTTAAAAAAAGGCAAAACAAAAAAAGTTAAACTCAATACTGTTGACGGGGTAGAGGAAGTGATATCTACTCTTTCTGAAGCCATCCAAGACTATAATTTTGCAATGGCACATTTGAAGTTAGATTTGAGTAATGACACAGAGTCTAAGCAGATGCAAAAAATAGATCAATGGATAGAAAAGGTATGGAGCAGAGTTATACCTAACGCCTTGTTTGTTGTAGTGCTTGGTGGGACCGCTAATGACAATGGAGTGGCTATGATGAAAGTGAAAGGCCCAATAAAATAAGATCACTTTGTTATCCATATTATTAGAGTGTAAGTTATATTTGTAAAATATAATTATGAATACTATTTTCAATAATAAGAGTTGTTGATTGCCTAAATAATTTTTATTTCATTGTACTGCCTGTAGGTTACGATTTTGTATTTTAGGTTAAATTATGTAATGTGATAGAAGATAAAACACTAAGACATAATACTAAGATATAATATACTTCTTACTTACTCGTACTAAGAGTGCTGCTAGTTTTATTTACCATTTACCATTACGTTAACAAGCACAACATTATGTATGGCAAAATTGCAACTCACCTCTTTTGTCACTAGAAGGCGATGTTCCAAGCCATACAAATTCTCGATTTCGTTAATGTGATGGAATGGCAATTAAAACTCTAACTCGCACAAGACATACTGCTTCAATTGCCATACAAATAGCGCTAATTTTATCTACCATTTAATCATGGTAAACGTAAACGTACATATATATGGGATGGTACAAATCTAAATAGTAGAAAATATTCGGCTGTATTTTTCTTATGTATAGAATGCTTCATTAAAATTGGTTTTGGCAGTGTGATATCAAATGTTCTAGTTTTCTATTTGTTTGTCTAGTTTCAGAAAATCCAGGGCATCGATTCTATTATTTTAATACGTCCACAATCGTGTGTCGCCTGCCTAATTTTGATATTATTTCCGTCAACAAACTATTGAGACGTTACTGTAGGTATTATCAGTCCTTTCATCCGATAAAAATGCATTGCACTACTTACTCGCGGGTCTGGGGCAACCCGCGAGTTATGAGGGGCTCTCCCTTTCGCTCCCCGCCCAACTCGGAGACGTTGAACAGTGGTGAAAAGGGCGCAGGGGAGCATACCCACTAAAAACGTAGTACCATCCACTTGCGGAGTTGACTTGGGACCACGCACGGATAGCAGACTCCGAGTACCACCCCGCGCATCAGTCCTTTCACCCTGGTAATAGGGTATGCATCCCTTTCTCCCCCTGCCGTGCCGAGCTCTTCCAGGCGTGGTTGGAGATGGGGGACGGGAGGAGAGACCCACAAAACCATCTACGGATGCAGTGGTGCAAATTGTTTTCTCCAGTTACTCCGCTGTCTCTGCGACAGTTGGCTATAATCGATAGCGTGCCCTGTACGCCAGCGACGGCAATGATCGATAACACTTATGTTTAACCGCCTCTGTGGTGTAGTGGTTAAGACCACCGGTTAGACCCAGAGGTACCGGGTTCGATTCCCAGATAGCCAGTGCCTCAGTAGTTGCGGAATCCGGGAGAAGTGCGCTTCCACCTTCGGCCTTATTATCACTTAATATTAGGTGAGATAAAAGCCAAGTGCTTACCTGTAAGATGTAAAAAAAAATATTTGAGAAAATATTATAAGGAAATATTATTTTTGATATTTTTTTTGGGGAAAGCTCATTTTATATTCCTACAGCGCTGGCGCTGGGGCACGATTAATCACTATAAATGGATAGGAAGAACCGGCCATAAAGCAGGCCAATGCGGATTTGTGGTTGTTAACGACTGTTAATGCAGCCGGGACCAAGCTTACGTGCCTACCGAAACACGGAAGAGCTCGAGATGATAAATTTTCGGTCACCCATCCGAAGGCCGGCCGTTGCGAAAGTTGCTTAACCTTAGCAATCGCAGACCGGGCGCGTTAACCCTGCGCCATCAAGCTCCTTAACTGTAACTTTTATTTATAAAAACACAAATTGAAGATGTCCCTATTATTTTTGCAAGCTCCTTTATATGAATGATTAATAAAATAATTGGCGTACATACAGAGGATGGCGATGCATTTACGCTAATAAAAAGTTTAAGAAACGCGAAATAGAAGAAGGTTGCTAAGGTAGATGATAGAAATAAAAGGTAACGATGCGATCGCAGTTCATTTGGATAGTGCGTATATTTGTCCGGTGAGCGGGTCGACGGCGAGCGAGGGCGGCAGCTCCGCGGCGATGTCCGCCAGCGCCTCCCACCGCGTGGCGCGGCTGCTCGTCGACTGGCTCGGGCTGGCCGCCTCCTCCGCATCCTCCACTCTGCAATCCATACAACATCTATTCATGATCATCGTCATCACCAGCTTATTTTTATGTCCCCACTGCCGGGTAGGATGCCGGGTGTTCTCGAGACACTAGTCTTAAAAGTACCGGATGAAGAATGCGCTTCGGCGCGTCCTGATCTGGCGTCTGACACCTACTTTGTAACCTGACGGTTGGTAGGGGGTGTCAGTATAAACTTTAAAGTCGTGTTTAGCGGGGTGTGCTGGGGCACGAGTCTTCCTATGGATGGATAGCGAGAACGAGACATAGACAACCACGCTAGCCTTGTGTGGATTGGCGGTGTTAACGACTGCTACTGCAGCCGGAACCAACAGCTTTACGTGCCATCCGAAGCACGGAGGAGGTCGAAATGATAGAGTTTTAGTCACCCATCCGTCCTGTTGGCTTTGCGAAATTAGCTTAACCTTAGATATCGCAGACCGGGCGCATTAACCATTGCGCCATCGAGCTCCTTCAACATCTATTATTTGATGTCTATGATTAATCGCTTCTGTGGTTTAGTGGTTAGACCGCCGGTCTTAGACTCAGAAGTCCCAGATTTGATTCCCACCACAGGGTATACCTACTTTAATCTGTGGTATAGCCAGCAGCGGCTGACTACTGCAGCGCCATAGAATAATAGCCTTATCAAAACTTGTCAAGCGCCCGTAAAATGTGTTACTTGGTTTGGTAGATAGTTGAGCTTGTTTTAAGTTCGCTTGGCTGTCTAATTTTATCGCGATCCCATTATTAATAAATTTAGAAATAATGTGGAAAACATTTTCACGAGCGAGGCTCGAACCCGCAACTTCTGGCTATCCGGGTCAGTACTGACCCGATATAATGACTAAGCACGAGTATAATTTGTAAAACGGTTAGTGAGGATTTTGATGGCGTAGTTGTTGAAAATTAACAATTTATTTAATTTAGGAATCTTTAGGTTTACATCGGACACAACCATGATTGCCTGGTTGACTATTCCGGTGCCAGAAGATGCGGGTTTGAATTCCGTTCATGAAAATTTTGCAACACAACAAACAACAAAACAAAACAAGATTTAGAATAATAAAAATATTTGAGAAGCGCGATGGCGCAGCAGGTAAAGCGGTGGATTCGGGTTGCGATCTTGGAAGTTAATTAAGGAACTTTTGCAAAACAGGATCACAAAATGTACCAAATTAAAAAACTGGTAACCTCTATTTCTCGCTTGACTCGCAGAGAGTACCGTAGTCTTGTACACTTAAAAATATGAGAAATATACCTGACCTTTACCGTGACAGTAGGGTATGGCCACGCCCGCCGTAAGGTCTCGATTATGCTATTTTAAATGTTCACAATGTTGTCTCAATGGGCTGGGTCCCTAGTATGAGTTTTGTTTTTTATCCGTATTCATTCGAATACGTTTACGAAAACGAAAATTAGTATGAAGCATTAGCATTGAAGCAGCGCCTCCTGGCGGCATACGAGAAGAGTTAACATTTTGCCATACAAATTCTCGTTTAGTAAACGTTAACGAATTGCGAATAAAACTCGCACTTGGCACCCTGATTCTATTATTGACATTCTCCTTGTTTAATTACATGGAGAGATTGGTAGTCCACGCGGTAGTGTTCGTGTTTAAGGCAACTTACTCTTGGCTATTTGCTTCACTATCAGATTGCTGCGCCTGTTCCTCCGAGCCGACGACGACGCCGTCGATATCTTTAAGGTTTCCTTCACTTGTTTCTGTCAAGATTTTTTGTTGAGATATTTCCTCTTCATTCGCTATAGCGTTTTCAGTGACAAACATCTCTACGACTTTTTCGACAACATCTTCTAGAGACGAAAATTTATCTTTCCCTATAGGAACGTTTCCACTATCAACATGTTCAATAATTGGTAAATCTGAAAATTGTATTGTGATCAGCATATTATTATAAACATAAAATTAAAATATAAATAATGACCACTAAAATTTTTTTAAATCTTAAAATAATGATTAAAATATGTAAAATGTCCTTAAAATTCCTTTGCTGAACCTACCTAAATCAATTGTTAATAATGATAAGTTAATGGGTTAAAAGTGCTTCAAAACCAAAACCTAGTATAAATATATAAGCTTGTATAATAACACTGTACAGGATGATAGGTAATATCTGTATAATCCGGAATATGGCAGAAAGGGCACCTTGCATGATTCCCGAAAAATTACGAACATGCCAGTAAAGCACCGTATGGCCAGGATATTGAGGTTGTTTGTTACAAAGAAAAATTGCAAAGTGACAACCCTAGATCCAGCTGATAGTTGTGTTTGTGAATGACCTTCGACCATGGGGTTGAGACCACCTCATGGTCCAAAACAAACAGAACTCAAAACAAGAGGGTTGAAGAAACATGATTTCTTGTAAGGGAAAAGTAAATCACGAAAAAAAATATCACGGTGTCCTTTTTACTCCATGTTTCGAGTTTATACTACTATTACCAAACACCCTACATAAATCGGGAACATGAATCGCTTCGCTACGATAACCTGTAGCACATGTTCGTAGCACTTCGTAGCATAGGTATTACAAAGAAGATACGCTTACTGACGTCGTCGGACGCTACAAGTTTTACTTGTGCTAACGTAAAAAAATAAGAAAAATAAATCAAAATGTTCATACCCACGAAATACAGTGTCGACGAAGATTCAAGGGCGGTCACCAAAAGATTTCCTTCATACCTTGTTCAGTGTTTGTGGTTGTTACACAATTGTGACAGCTTTAATACAGCCAGAACATGCAACATTCGAGTTGATTTAATTCAATTGCCTTTTGTTATTTGGGTCCAGTGTATTTTTGTGATGCATGCTTATTAAATGCTTTATTGTTTCGATGTGAGACAAAAAGTGATGTGCAAACACCGAAAGCTAAAATAGTAAAATGTTGGATTGGCGATGCGTGCTCGTTTGTATATCAACGCAAACATTGATGTTTGTGATAACGATTTTTAAAAAGTAACTACTAAGTAGGTAAGTATTACAGTTAAAAAGTTTTGTGTAATTGCAAACTAATTAATATGTTCCTTGAGAATAATTATGAAAATACCATTCGGCCTAGAAGTTGTTTCTTGCTCCTGGTATAAATGGGACGTTTCTATCATAGATTTATTATTACTATCTAATTGTATAGGTTCGGCTAAAGTATCACACGTAGGAAGCACCTTTATATCGTTAATCCCATATTCTTCGTCTGCATACATTGTTGAGGCATCTTTTTTCATGGGTCCATTGATTTTGTCACTATGTGATTCAAATTTTTTTTCTGAAACAAAAATATTTGATACCTATCTGAAGTAAAACAAAATTTTCTTTATTCTTCCAACATCCTAACACTTTTATAACAATACTTTTATCATAAAACTTAACGGCCCGATAATGATACAGTATAATTTACGTAGCTCACAGTAATCGTCACAGTTATAGAACAATAAAACGACAAATAGCACCTAATAGTTAGTTAGGCGGGTCAATATTTACGTCTCAAGGTTTATTTTGAACAGTTACTAACAAAATTGTCTGAATTTTTATAATTGCGTCCGTTTTATTTTTAGAAGGCATTGTGTGTTGCAAATAGAATGGCATACCTGTAGCGTTGATGTTTGGAGCGCTGCTCGTGCAGCCCATGATGCATGGAGTCGTTTCAACCATCAGCCATCGGCTTGAGAGGAGTCGATGGCGGGTGCCGGTCGCGGAAGGCCGGGACAGCGCTCGGATCGCGGGGCCGACGGCCGCACGCCAACTTCCAGCCGGCCGCAGCAGCGTCGCTCGACTGGCGGGCCGAGATCGTATCGTGGCTGCCTATTAGAGGAGGAGGGAGCCCACTCAACTGACCTCGCACCCCCATCGCGTTTTTCCAATTAAACGGGCGTAGTACATTCCATTACTCTGACGCGCATAATTTTAAGTAGACCTTTCTTCCTTTTTATAAAATTTCAATGTTGCATTTAAGGCTCTACTCGTTTCACATCAGGTTAATTCGACTTGAAATTCGTTTAATAATTTTTAAAAGATAAGATCGTTAATTTATTAGTAGTAGTATTTTTAATTCTAAAGGGATTTATTTGGAATCTGTAAGGAAAGCAATATAATTGTAATCTAGTAGATTTTATTATATTTAATTGTAAAGTTATGTATATAATACAGCTATTACCGTATACATGTACCTATGTACCTATACAGTATATTACTCTTTTTCCTTTTTGGGTTTTTGAATAACACGTTTTACATTTTTCATCATCGACGACAACTTACTTGTTGTTTACCTTAATTAAATAGATGCCTAAATTGAACGAATATTTTTGCATTTCATTAATGTTATCTCAAACCGCAATAATGAGCTTTAGGTATGCTTGTCTGTGTTCCTTTCCATACAATTTTGACCTTAGAGATACTGAAATGTCAGGGTTTTGCAACTTATCCACCTAACCATCGTTTGTCCTATCCATTAATCGGGCAGCATATCCGTACTGGTTACTATGCTACACTACACTACACTTTGTCTAGTGTTAGTATACTCTTTACTATAAACTGAAAATGTAATTGAATTAAAGACATTCCATTTGGGCATATAATTTCAACGACTAACTGTTTTCTTGCGTCTACCGACTTATCTGATTTAAATACGACTATTCAGCTGGTACCTAATGTCTTAGGAAGTACGGAGGAAAACCTAGAACAAAAATGTCATCCGGTCATAGAAATATTCGATAATATACAAATACAGTGCATACAAAGAAGCTTTTCACTAATATCTGAACTTTTAAAATATTAGCCATTGCGTACAAATGGCTAACCGTTACAAAACCGTATCGCTTTACCTACTTTTAAAGTTTGCGTTGCGTTTAAATCGTTAACTCGATAAAAACTTCAGCGCTCTTGGACTTGGACCGCGACATTGTTTGTTAATTTTTTCCATTTATAAGCAACAGTCATGAAAGTTAAACGGTTTAATCAAGGCTTTGCAAATATTTAAGTTGAGCTAATGCGGGGCTGACTGATTGCCAGTGCCAGCAGTTATTAATACTTGTAATTAATATTCAGCGTACTTCCCGTAACACGTCATAGTTTATATTATTTTCGTTTGCTAAACATTATTACAATATTTCTTAGTGTTAAAAATACATTTTTAAAAATCCGTGTCCGGTGCGCTTCTTACTTGACTCGTAGGTATCATGCACTGTGAATGCATGCTTATAACTAGTTAGTGCGCTTATAACATTGAGGGTACCTACATGTCTGACTGTATATATTTAATGCTTATTTCCGTTTTTTATACTATTATTTATGCTACCTGATCCCTTCACTGTTTCTTGTTTGTATCGCGGATTTGCGATAGTATGAGTTAATTGCTTAATCGATGGTGCGTGTGCCTATCTCACGCAATATTATAGGCTTGCCAATTTGTATAATAGTGATTCTAGGAGTTTTCAAGTTCAACTGAATGTGTGTACAGCAATCCCCGGAAACTAATAAAGTAAGTTTTCTTTAGGTACTCTGTCTGATCTTGCACTTCATAGCGTTTTTCAAGAAATAGGTACCTAATAAGTTCAACTTTTTTTCTTACTGAAAAACCATATCATGAAAAATCTAAGATCAATCTAAAATCTAACCTCCAATAAAGTATATAAGTTTCTCATAATATTTAAAAAAACTAGCTGTGCCCTGCGGTTTCACCCGCGTTAATTAGCGACTGTTCCACACCTATTAGTCATAGCGTGATGTAATATAACCTATAGCCTTCCTCAATAAATGGACTATTCAACACAAAAAGAATTTTTCAGTATAGATATTTTTCGGTATAGATTTTTTTTAGTATAGATTAAACACCTTTACTAATCTACCCTAGAGAGGGTTCGAAACGATTCGTAAAAAATGTTATGTTAGTTTTCGCGTTAACTTTAAACAACAAAAAAAACCTAAAGTTAATAAAATGGGTGTATTAATTCTTGTAATAACAAATAAATGCACAATACTCGTGCGTATTTGTGCGTGGCTTAGAACCAACACTTCAAAAAGCGCTTACCGGCGACCAAAAGCTCTTTGTTCTTCAATAGAGCGTTCAGTGTCCACGCAACAGCTCGGGTGGGCTACCTTATAAATTATGCCGTCTCCGCCCAGTACCCACCCGGCCACTGTTCCTGCCACAGACTTAATATTGCCGACGCAAGTAGACGAAAATAGCGTGAGAAGGATAATCTATCATGTCGCGAGTAAGAAAGGCAACAAAAAATTATAAAGAAACAAAAATATCCTCCCCATTTGCTGGTTGTTAATAAAATTAACGTTATACGATTGTTTTGAGCGTTGAGCATGCAAAAACGAAGAAAGATAAGACTGAAATAAATTTGTAATTACCTACCAATTATTCAAAATTATATTAACTACCTACATCACTCTAGTTACATTATTTTATTTTGGTGTTGAGACTACGATTATCTATGTAAGTCTGTGGCTTGCACAGTTTTCATGACTGCCCAACCCTATTCATACTTTAAAACAATGTCTTATTTTAGAATCAGAAAGAAATTGCAGCCATTACATCGCCCTAATTTATGCAATGGAATATTGTATTGTTGCTATTTTTAGCTGAATAATTTCTGCCTTCACCACTGCTATAATTACTTTGAAAAGAAACGTTTCCTTTTATATTACGAGTAACTGAACTTTTAAAGATGTAAGACGTTCTTTTGTTTAGTACTATAATCCAAATGGAATAAAGCGGCTTGTTAAAGAAATGTGAATTTATTCTTTAATTAACATCAGCATTTACATATAGATTACCTACTCACCAACAATGAATAGCACAATGAAAGACAACTCGCGTTTGAGCTAGCTGTTGGTGGTAATAAACAGCTCTGCAAGGTCAGATGCAATTTATTTTGTAGTGAATGAATTACCTCAATTATTAAAAAAAAGGTTTGAATATTTTTTTGTTGGTACGTACCTAACTATTCATCACATCAGCCTTATGCGCAGACTGACAAAGTTTTAATGACTGGTGATAATATAATATATTCCGACAAAAACTTATCTTATCCGTTTACCCACAACGGTTACCCACAAATTTCTTTTTATGCCGCTAAGTAGCACTGTCGCGCGTTGCTGTGTTTGGTTTCAGGATCCTTGGGGGAGGCCTTTGTCCAGCAGTGGACGACTTTTGGCTGAGATGATGATGATGAGGATGATGATATAATAGAAGGTATGTTATGGACCCAGTGATTAATAGGGCATTATAAAAAATGCAAAAATGAGATTGCATTGTGATTACAACTATAGAGTAATCAAATCGTCCGGGCATTATACAGGGTGGGAAAGAGTGTACCGACAGATTTTAACCATGGATTCCTGGTGGTATTACGAGTAAATAATGTTATATTAACATGGGTCCAAAACTGCCTTATTAACTTACTTAATTTCTGGAACAAAAAAAATAATTATCGATAGTACTTCCTTGTGAACGAAGCCTCAGTCAAAATTTAAAATTCAAAATTCAAAATTCAAAATCATTTATTCAGTTTAGGCTAGAAATAGCTCTTATGAACGTCATTATGCCATCGGTTCGTAAGTCTACTCTGGGCGGGAGGCCTTGTACTGAGAAGAACCGGCAAGAAACTACTACTACTACTACTACTAAACTCAGCAAGTGTCAAGCTCTTTTCTCCCTTGCAGCGTCAAAAATATTGGAAAATGCCCTATTATAAAAGGACACTTTCCATCACAAACAAACACACAAAAAAAGGACAATCACAACACCCAAATACAAAAAAAAAAAAAAATTTTTTTGCAAAAATTACATCAGGTTCACCAATTTCAATTTTCACAATGTCATACAGTACTAATAGAAGTCAAAAATTATCTAAGAAAACAAAGTTAAAGTATACGAGTATAATAATAATAATTATACTCGTGCTTCGTCCTCAAGATTAGTATACTTACCTAATTTACTTAATATAATAATTAACTATGTAGTAACGCCTAAGTGTTGCCACATTTAGCACTATTTTTAGAAAGAAACTCATCATTTCCGGTCTAAGGTCTGTAGAAGTACCTTTATTAGACCGGAAGTGACTATTTTTGACACATTTTTTATTTTAATCAGAAAAAAAAACTGACCGTGTATTTATTTCCCGCCAATACCGACTTTACCTCCGAGCTCATATTGGCGCGCTCTCGTCATTCGCTCTTTAGTGCTCAGCCACATCGCACATACATCAATCAAAATGCCCAAAAGGAAGCATGATGATGATAGTATTAAATACCTAGCAAGTAAAATAAAAAAATTAGAAAAAAAGTTAAAAAATTCAAACCGGCGTCAACGATTGTCGTCTGAATCTTCCTTAAGTAGCTTAAAAAGTGTGTCTAGTGTGAGTTCGAGGGGCTCGTCACCAGCTGCGCCACCTTATTCGCCGTTATCTGAGAGAGGTTAGTAAATCTAATATCAACTTTATTTCAAATAATGTTTCACCCATGGTGTTATTCCGGTATTTTATCAATACTGTTGCGAGGTCATTTTAACCTCAAGGAATGCGTTACATATTGTTACTGCATTCGGCATCCATGATGTCGTATACCGGTTTTTTTTTTTTTTTCATAACCTATGCGTGGGTTGTTACCTTCGAAGAATGCACTAATGAATATTTTTTCATTGCATTCAGCATCCATGATGCCAAATCTGTCTTGAAGACTGATATACAAATTATCCTACCACAAGGAATCGAAACGCGGAGTAAATCCGCTACTTTCAAACACCTATGGTGTGCGACTGAAAACCCCTATAAGTAGTTGTTCGGTCAATAAAGACATGCAGTCCGAGGATTGCATGTAAATAATATAATTAACCAACACTCACGTGGAATGGTTATTTATTCGAGATATCTCGATTACAACTAATCTTAGTTCTATCGTCGTTTCAGACTTTACTGAACAACCCCCGATTGCTACGACAGAGCAAACACTCGCCTTGTCGCCAATTGCATCGGAGCCGTTGAATCCTGGGCCGCCACCGGCAGGCACGGTCAACGAATTGAACCAAGAACCGACGAACACCAAAAATAGCGACATTATCGTCGAACTCCCTTTGGTAACATCTGAACCAGGTTTGGATCCTGATTTACTTGATATATTAGGCACGGACCCCTCACACATTGAGGAATATGGTCCAAATATCAATGACGAACTGGCAAGTCGTCTTAACTTCATTGCCACCCATGGACTAGACAAAGAGTGTCGTAAAGAATTATTAAAAAAATACCTTATACCGTCCAATTGTAAAAACTTAGCAGCGCCCAAAATGAACCCTGAAATCAAGGCCGCAACTCCAGACTACGTCCTTAAACGTGATAAATCAATCGAAATCAACCAAAAACAGATCGCGGCAGCTATTACATGCGTTGGTCATATCATGAGTTCACAAATTAAAGACTCTGAAAGAAATAACGATTTATTGAAAAGTCTAATGGATGTCAGTCGTATTTTATGCGATGTTCAATGTCATCAATCAAATTCTCGTCGAAATTATGCACTTTATTCTTTGAAAAAAGATTTAAAAGAACAGATCAGTAATACAAATATTGACGAATTTCTGTTCGGACAAGATTTAACAGAAATCTTAAAAACTGCTAAGGCAGTGTCAAAATCATCTTCTGATCTTAAAGCAGACGCTATTAAAAAATCTAAACAAGGCAGGAATTTAAACCGCAAGCAGGGTCCCGGGAATCGAAGGGCGGCGCCGGGCCCTCGGCGTCACCAACCGCCCTCATCAGCCGGGTTAATGACGAACTACCACCAACCACCGCCACCACCGCCGCCACCACCACCAACGTCAGGTCTGCGCGGTCACTCCTCGACAGCGTCTGCATATCGGCCCAGACAAACGAGGAGGCCCTAAGTGCAGATAAGGTACGCTACGCAGGCAGGCTACAACATTTTTACAAACAGTGGTCGCTTATCACAGAGGACCAATCGGTGCTCTCATGGGTTAATGGATATGAAATTCAGTTTGTTGCGCCTATATATCAGTTAAACCCCCCTATTACAGAAATTAGTTCAAATTTAGAATGGTTACAATATCACAAGTCCACCCAAAAGTTATTAACAATTGGAGCCATTTCCCCTTGTGTACCTTGTGATAATCAATATGTGTCTCGTATTTTTTTGGTACCCAAACCTAATGGAAAGATGAGATTAATTTTGAATTTGAAGAACTTAAATAAATTTATTAATACCAATCACTTTAAACTAGAGGACTTGCGCACAGTCTTAAAATTGATTTCAAGAAACTGTTTTATGGCAACTGTAGATCTTAAAGATGCATATTTTTTAATAAAAATACATCCTAATTCAAGAAAGTATCTACGTTTCATAATCATGGATAAAAACAATCCAAATAGTAAACAAATGTATGAATTTAATGTTTTGCCCTTTGGTATTAGTACAGCCCCTTATATATTCACAAAACTGATGAAACCTGTTGTGAAGTTATTAAGATCCTGTGGATATTTATCCTCTATTTATCTTGATGATTTGTATTTAACTGAATCAACTTATACAAAGTGTAAAGAAAATGTTTATGCAACAACTAAATTGTTACAATCCTTAGGTTTTTTAGTAAATATAGAAAAAAGTAAATTAATTCCGTCCAGGCATTGCAAATATTTAGGATTTGACATAGATTCAAACAATTGGTGCATATCTCTGCCACAAGAAAAACGAAATAGAATTATAAATGAAATTGTAGAATTCAAAAAATTAAAATATTGTAAAATTCGTAAATTTGCACAATTAGTAGGATTGTTAATATCTGCATGTCCAGCCATTGAATATGGATGGTTGCATACAAAGGAATTTGAACGTTGCAAATACGTCAACTTGAAGGGGCATGATGATTATGATAAAATCATAAACATTCCATATTCTTTACACTCTGATTTAGAATGGTGGTTGAATGTCATACAACATTCCGTTCAAAAGATAAAGGAGGATAATTATGCAATGGAAATATATTCTGACGCATCAACAACGGGGTGGGGAGCAGCCTGTAATGGTCAAGTAGCTAATGGCCAGTGGTCTGATTCAGAACGCGTTTTACACATTAACTGTTTAGAACTTTTAGCTGCATTCTTTGCTTTAAAAATATTCGCTAAACATAGTAGAAATTGCCAAATACTTTTAAGAGTTGATAACACTACTGCTGTAAGTTATATAAACCGTATGGGTGGAGTACAATATCCTCATCTCCACGGCCACGGTATCACTAAAAATATTTGGCAATGGTGTGAATCTCGCCATTTAATTATTGTCGCTGCATATATAAAGTCGTCTGACAATGTCATTGCTGACCGCGAATCGAGACGTTCACATCCCGATGTTGAGTGGGAACTTTCAATAACAGGGTTTAATTTAATAACTAAAAACTTCGGATATCCTCAAATTGACTTATTTGCAAACCGGCTTAACAAAAAATGTGAAACGTATGCCTCTTGGAATCGCGATCCAGATACTTACGCCATTGATGCCTTTACATTTTCTTGGACCAATTGCTTCTTTTATGCTTTTCCACCTGTAGCTATTATTTTAAAAACGCTTAGAAAAATTATCTCGGATAAGGGTGAAGGCATCGTAGTTGTACCGTCGTGGCCGACCCAACCATGGTATCCGTTGTTCCGCCGGCTTATTATATCGAAAGTAGTAAAACTTGGTTCACCACACTTTACAATATCTCATTCCAGAAGAAATATTCACCAAAACCTTATCCTGGAGGGCGCTGTCTTATCCGCGAAGGCCTTCTGCGAAGGAATATCCCAGTAGCTGCTATGGATATAATGTTGTCATCCTTGTCGGACAATACAATGAAGCAATATGATTCATGCTTACGGAAATGGTTTAATTATTGTATTGAAAACAAAATTAATTTATACAAACCTTCAATACCAACTGTGATCGAGTTTCTTACTTATATTTTTAATGGCGGTAGCCAATACCAAACGGTTAATTGTTATAGGTCTGCAATATCCTTATTATCAGGACCCTTAGATGATGACTTGATTACAAGGTTCTGTAAGGGCGTATACAAACTTAAACCTCCCATACCTCGTTACAACATAACGTGGGATGCAAATATTCTATTAAACTATTTATCTTCTTTATATCCACATAGTGAAATCACATTAGAACAACTTACAAAAAAATGTGTTACACTTTTGTCTCTTGTTACTGCACACCGAGTGCAAACCTTATCGAAAATTAAGATTAATAATATAATTTATTTACAAAAACAAATAATTATAAAAATTCCGGAACTGATTAAAACATCTAGGGCTGGATCTCGTCAACCAGCCTTACACTTACCTCATTTTGAAGATAGAGTATCCATTTGCCCGGCAGCAACATTAACTGACTATATTAATAGCACTAGTAACATCAGAGATTCTAATAGTTTATTGATTAGTTTTAGAAATCCTCATAAACCTGTTTGTGCACAAACAATAAGCAGATGGATTAAATCAACCATGAAAGACAGTGGAATTGATGTATCCATCTTTTCTGCTCACAGTACCCGCCATGCAGCAACATCAATTGCATATAAGAATGGAGTCAATGTTGACCTAATAAAGAAAACAGCAGGTTGGAGCGGTAATTCCACTGTCTTTGCCAAGTATTATAATCGTCCGGTTGTAAATAATGATGATTTTTCTCTGCTAGCAAGGACGTTAGATACACTTTAAAGATTTGTAATTTTTTTATTATTATTTTTTGTATAAATACAAGTGATCACATTAAATTGTTGTATTTTTATATACCTTATCCATGATAATAAATATTTCCCTTCTCTCAACATCTACATAGTTAATTATTATATTAAGTAAATTAGGTAAGTATACTAATCTTGAGGACGAAGCACGAGTATAATTAATGATTAAACGAACTTACCTTAGTGAAGTTCAATCATAATT
This sequence comes from Eudonia mercurella, assembly GCA_963082485.1. Classification (NCBI taxonomy): domain Eukaryota; kingdom Metazoa; phylum Arthropoda; class Insecta; order Lepidoptera; family Crambidae; genus Eudonia; species Eudonia mercurella. The sequence continues at coordinate 8,834,853 of OY720035.1, read as the reverse complement.
ATACGAAGTGCTTCGTCCGAAAAGATTAGTATGCACTCCCGCCCACCCAACAAACTGTTGAAAACAGTTTCCCGGTATTATGGAAATATTTATTTGCTCTAAACTTAATGACGAGAGCGCGCCAATATGAGCTCGGAGGTAAAGTCGGTATTGGCGGGAAATAAATACACGGTCAGTTTTTTTTTCTGATTAAAATAAAAAATGTGTCAAAAATAGTCACTTCCGGTCTAATAAAGGTACTTCTACAGACCTTAGACCGGAAATGATGAGTTTCTTTCTAAAAATAGTGCTAAATGTGGCAACACTTAGGCGTTACTACATAGTTAATTATTATATTAAGTAAATTAGGTAAGTATACTAATCTTTTCGGACGAAGCACTTCGTATAATTATGATTGAACTTCACTAAGGTAAGTTCGTTTAATCATTAATAGTTATTTGTTATACAAGAGTGCAAAGTTGCTTTTTAACCGCGTGCTCAATTTTGATGACCGAGCAAGCGAAGGATTCTAAAATTGAATCACGAGCGCAGCGAGTGATTCAAAAATTAGAATCCTGAGCGTTAGCGAGGGAATTAAAAGAGCACAAGGTGAAAAATCTTTGCACTCGAGTGCAACACGTAACTTTTCATCCCACCTCAGCGAGGAAATTACTAAATGCAAAAAAACATTTACAATCACAAGATACTCTTATTTCAGTTTAGGTATTAACTACTACATTATGATAGGTAGGTAAGTATTAGAATAATCTTTAAATTATAACAAATAATACTTAGGTATAATTAAGAAAAATTGAAAATAACGTTGCTACAGTTACTTAAGTTGAGTGTAATATTTGTGTTGTAAATACTGTAATGTTGGTGTTGTGACTTGTGTACTGATAAATTCGGCACCATGGAGGTAGAAATAAATAGGTTTAATGATGTTCAAAATTCAATTGACTTTATCCTCTAGCGGATAAAAACGGCTTTTGCACTCAGATATCGAAGAGCAAAAATACTCTTTCCGAGATGGGGGGATGAAAAAAAATTGGTTGTCTGTAAAGTCGGTTTACTGACGATAGTTGAACGTGACAACGTCTTAAGAAGGTGTCGGGAGGTGTTGGGGGTGTCGGGGGGTGTTGGGGGTACGTACCGCGGTGGCGATACCGGCCACGGGCTTGCACAGCAGCCTGCAGCAGCCCGTCGAACAGGTAGGCGGGAGGAGTTGGGGGTGTCGGGAGGTGTTGGGGGTGTCGGGGGGTGTTAGGGGTACGTACCGCGGTGGCGATGCCGGCCACGGGCTTGCACAGCAGCCTGCAGCAGCCCGTCGAACAGGTAGGCGGGAGGAGTTGCGGGTGTCGGGAGGTGTTGGGGGTGTCGGGGGGTGTTGGGGGTACGTACCGCGGTGGCGATGCCGGCCACGGGCTTGCACAGCAGCCTGCAGCAGCCCGTCGAACAGGTAGGCGGGAGGAGTTGGGGGTGTCGGGGGGTGTTGGGGGTACGTACCGCGGTGGCGATGCCGGCCACGGGCTTGCACAGCAGCAGCAGCCTGTCGAACAGGTAGGCGGGAGGAGTTGGTGGTGTCGGGAGGTGTTGGGGGTGTCGGGGGGTGTTGGGGGTAAGTACCGCGGTGGCGATGCCGGACACGGGCTTGCACAGCAGCACGGCTAAATTTCTAGTCAGCCGATTGTGCTTCTTTGTCGCTCGTTCCGTGCTCTCGCTTGCACTTCAAGCCTTACATGGAACGCCTCCGAACTTTTTCGTGCGTGCAGCCGGCTCTATCGAATTATAAGACGTTGTCACGTCAATAAGATAAGTAAGCAAGAGCAGACCTGCCTCCACAGGAGGCACCCGTTCACGAGTATGACATATGAATCAGCCATTTAGGGAATGTAACGATCCGACGCACATGCCACCACCGCAGAGACAATAAAGAGAGCATGCCGCACTCAAGCTACTCTAAATAAGAATTTAATGAATTGTTTAACGCAACATAAATATTGTTTGTAAACTGTAGGACACTGTTGATAAAGGCTATCATACGAGTATCAGCGCTAATATATTAAAGTATAATAAGGGAGAATGATATTGTCGTACCTAAAATGGTTCGTACTTTATGGCCGTAAAGGTGTACAATCATTTGCCAAATTACTTAAAAGCCCTCCCAGACAGTAAATTTGAGAATGAGCTAAACAGATTTTTAATTGCTGAAGCCAGCCTCTTATAATATAAGAGAATATTTCGAAAGAAAGGTAAAAAAGTCTAAATAATAATAACGCAATGGAGGCGAGGATTTTATTCGCTATTTCATTGACACGTTGTATAAAATGTTGCTATTCATTTTATTCGCTATTTCATTGACATGTTGTATAAAATGTTGCTATTCATTTTATTCGCTATTTCATTGACACGTTGTATAAAATGTTGCTATTCATTTTATTCGCTATTTCATTGACATGTTAAATAAAATGTTGCTATTCATTTTATTCGCTATTTCATTGACACGTTGTATAAAATGTTGCTATTCATTTTAAGAAGTTTTAGATAAAATGTTTTAGTTTTAGTTTTAAGTTTTTATTTGTTTAAAAGATTGAAATTTGCGATACCTTTTCATGGGTCATGTTTATGGGATTTTGTTTTTTTATGATCTATGTACATACCAACATGTGGCAATAAATGATATGAATATGAATAAGAATATAATGATTAATCCAAATAATACAAAATGTAGATTTTTTATTATAACCAGGCTGTTTTATCATCTAAATATTCTTTGACCTTTCTTAAGTAAAGAAGATTTTACATGATTTTTAAACTTATGTAATGGGAAATCTTGTACAGTACTAAGTATTTTATTATAGTAGTGTTTAGTAGTGACAAAAGAGTGATTGCTACCTACATTAGACTTTTTTTTTCATTTAACCCAATACGTAATGAAAACTTTTTGCTGTTTAAACTCAACTTTTAATAAAAACTTATTCGTAGTTAAAATGAACTTGTGTGTGTAATTACGTCATATTTAAAGGCGTGTTACCCTTGAGATTTTTCAACTTGTGAATTATTTAAATAATTTAATATCTCGAAAATTAGGCACCAGAATCGTTGGTTTCAATCTGTCGGTATACTCCTTCCCACCTCCTCCTTATCACCTATGGGGCAGAGTAATTAAAACCATATTTTATTACTATTTTTTACACAATAACTTCAAGTTTATCACAAATACATCAAATGGACAAAGATCTATTAATCAATTTAAAATATAATAGTTACTTGATCAGTAAAAGACTAAAAAAACTAACTACCTAACTGGGGTGGCGCAGGAACCCAAGATGGATTTTGCCCTCCGATAATAACTGCCGCCACTTCTCCCGATCCCGCGCCACTTCTCGCCAGTTCTCAACGCGGAGCTCGCGCAGGTCCTTAGCGACCTCGTCCTCCCAGCGATACCTGGGACGGCCAACCGGGCGTCGCTCACTCGGCCGTCCCACGTATGCACGTTTCACCGCCCAAGTGGCCGAGCCAGCGAAGTCTGTGTGCCTTTGTCTCGCCGATGATATTCGGCTCGGCCACTATCTCTTCGATTTCTTTATTAAACCGCCGCCTCCAAGTTCCGTCTTCGTTTTGCACCGGTCCAAGTATCTTTCGGAGAACTTTTCGCTCCGTCACCAAGAGTTTGGTCTCCTCCTTCAGAGTCAGCGTCCAGGCCTCACAGCCGTACATCAGGATCGACCTGACCACCGTTTTATAGATCCTGATTTTCGTCTTTTTGCTAAGAAGCCCGGACACCAACACCTTGTGTAGGGCTGCGCTACAACGGAGGAAGAGAGGAGTAAAATACATTAGGCAATATTGCGGCCAGGAAGGACGGAGAGCAGGGGGACGGATATCAGAGATCTCCCGTCACAAAGAACAGGAAGGTGAGGGTTTGTAAGGTTTGGAGTAGCTAGGTTAGGTTAAGTTAGCGCAAGGCTGGCCAAATCCAGGCCCGCGGGCCACGAAGTGGCCCGCCAAGGCATTTGAATTTGCCCGCCAGCACTTCGGTCGGCTAGCTAGCCGGCGGCGACGCGGCGCGGCGTGCGATGGATACTTATATTTGTATAATATATTTTTTGTGAATTGGTATTTGGTCCGGGCGCCGCCGCAGTCCATAAAATTTTGCCCACCTGGAAAATCTATTGGCCAGCCTTGGGTTAGCGCAAGAAACAAACTTTTGAAGATTATTATTGTATTGTTTATAAAATATATATTTTGTATTTTGGTCCTTTTGTTTTCTGAAGATTGTTGACATGCCAGTTTATCTTTTAAAATAACATAAAATGATGATTTATAAAATAATAGCTTGCCATTTGAATGTTTATGTTTTGATGCCATCGTTAAAGCAATAGTTTGTAAAATGAATGTTGACAAAATGTTGCTGGTGGAATAAAAGTTGGCTAATGAATTGTGTATAAAACATTATAAAATAGGAAAAAAGGGTTGTCCTCCCCGCACTTCGTGCAATGTAAAAACACAGGGTATCAGATTGCCCGAAAACCACATAGGGAATATTCATAAAGTCTAGGCAATGTGATAAAAACGGAAGTTCAAATTATAATTATTTACTTTGCCTTAAGTAGCTTGTTATTATTCATAATGCCCGGGCATTAAGAAAAATGCCCCGATTTATTACTTGGTCCATAACATATATAATGAGTTCTTATAAATACATGGCGTTGCCAAATTAAAGTCTGAAGAAATCTGCTATGGTATTCAACAATACTTTAAACCCTGTTTGCCAATTTAATTTAATCGATTGCAAAAACCCTTATTAAAGGACCTAGCTTTTTGTAAAGGTTACAATGAACTTACAATCTCTGACAAAGGTTATGCACGTATAAAAACATACGTTACCTGTTAACCACCTCTATAGCCTAGTGGTTAGACTAATGATCTTAGACCAGAGATTCTAGGTTTGATACGCAGCGTGTATAGCATTTTACCGATAGCTCGATGGCGCAGTGGTTAACGCATCCGGTCTGCGATTGCTAAGGTTAATCGGATGGGTGACAAAAAATTTATCATCTCGAGTTCCTCCGTGCTTCGGAAGGCACTTAAAGCCGTTGGCCCCGGCTGTATTAGCAGTCGTTAACAACCACCAATCAGCACTGGGCCCGCGTGGTGGTTTATCGTGGTGGTTCTCCCTATCTATCCATAGGGAAGGCTCGTGCCCCAGCAGTGGGAACGTATAGGAGCTGGTGATGTGTGATGTGATGTATATAGTTACTTATTATTGTATGCGCTTGCCGGTTTGGTTGGTAGTTGACTTTATTACATACACACCTATACCCATATCTACTAGCTAGCTTAATTACCAACGTTTTATCTGAATTTTGATCAAGTTAAGATTTTTGTGTGACGGTTCGATATACGATTCTTCATTTTATTAGTTGAGAATTCAAGTGAAGTGCGCTAGAAGCGGCATCGGCTTTATCATTTTTACATTTATTTTATATGGGTATAATTTAAACACTCACCAGAATTATTTTTAAGACCCTAAGCCGAAGTACCAAATAAATTAAATGACTATACAAATATTATTTTTGCTTCCCAAAATGGATAAATGCTCACCAAATTTTCACACTATTAATCAAATGATTGAGGATACTAGCTGCCCTACTCCTGTAGGTCACGTGATAGGTTAGTTTAAGACAATCGCGAAGCGCAGCGTAGCGATTGTCTTGAATTTCGAGGTTTTTTTTATTAGACAATTCTCAAACTCGAGGCATAAAATATTGGTGTTATTTATTTGATGACAAAATAACATATTTGGTCTGAAATGCAGTTAAAAGGTATTCAAAGGCATTTAATAAAAATATAAATCGTATCCTTTTTATAATATTTTAGGATACACAATTTGGTGAGCATTTATCCGTTTTGGTAAGCGTTTCGAATTTTATTGGTAGTAGAATTGAAACATTTTTGGTAGGCGTTTAAACACAAGCCATTTTATATTATATTATAGAATAAAATAAATATTATTATACTTTTTATTCTCTTTGTATTTCTGATTAAAATTGTAGCATGTTTACTAATTTTCACTCTGTTCCTATGGTTGTTGGGCAAATCAATATCACCCAATTAACAGGCCACAAACACATAGCGAGAAACAGAACCTAATCACTAAACTATCGCTATAAACACGCACTTTAGCGTTCGATGTCCGGCCAGCCACACTATCGAAAGGTCCATGACCTATAAAAACGAATACATTTAGCAAACATGTAACGGTATGTCGCTAATATAACTTCATAACCAGAACAGTAGTAGCAGTGAGTAAAAGCACATAAGGGTCTATTGTACAAAGAAGAAAAAAGATGCCATAAGATGACAAAAGAATAAATATCTCATTAATCAAAACATTCACATTTATAAAAAAAGTTAAAGTACTTTAATATATAAAAAAACCCGCCTGCGTAAAAAAAATAAGTAACTAAATAGAAAATCAACTGAAAAGGCCGAGACAAGATAAAAATTCAATTTATGCAACATCATACATAACATGCAGTCGGAGGCATATAATTTAATGATAAGTCAAATCATTCTCACTTATTCTCACTTTGTGGTTTTTTTTTTTTTTAATTTTTTTTTTTACCAACTCCCATGCCGCCATGTTTTTTTTACGTCACCTATCTAAGAACACTTGGGCAGGCAGCTAAGACGAATCTAACGATACCTCAATTATGTAAATCCGTTCAGCGGTTCTGGAGATATGAAGTGATAAAGAATCATACAAGATACGCGCGAAAAACAATACCCTTCCTTTGCAGTCGGGTAAAAATAAATATATAAAATAAATACCAGGAAAAGCTACGTAGAAAATAAACTTTTGAATATAGTTTGCTAATGCAGTCGTAGCAACACCGCTACAACAGCACTTTATAAATCTTCTACGTTTTCGTAGCTTGTGTGTCGCAGCGCGGTCGCAGCTCGCTGGTCGTAACGGATCAGCGCTTTTGCTACGTGCTACGACATAATGCTGTATGATTTTAAAAAAAACTTTCATCAAAACATAACCCTCCTTCTGACGCAGTCGGGTAATGATTACACTTTTGGATACTATTATTTACATGTAAGATGAGACAATATAATTTTGTAGGGGTGCATGTAGGTAGTAGTAGTAGTACCTTCAAAGGTATACTCGTAGATCACGCGATCCGATCGGAACCCCTCAGTGAATATTGTAGGGAACGGGGACACGCACTAGTGCGTGATACCATTCCCTCTAGAAAAACTCTGACGGTGTTTCGTTTCACACAGCTTGAGGAATCGTTTCTCGCCGCCCTCAAACAAGTCCGGTTTACACTACAAATGACGTCTGAGGAATTCAGCAAACTCTCTTCGTAAAAAGTAGATCATATTTATGTTAATAGACATGTTATGTTAATTATTAATATGTTAATAACAAACTTCAGAGTAACTGCGCCTAGCTAGCTGCTCCTATGACCATGTTTACCTCTCAATGTTTTTCTTAATAAAACGGTGGACGATTCTAAACCAATAAACTATTTTATTTCTATCCGTGCGTAGACGGAGAACGAATGCTATTCTTCGCCCCTCTAGTGCGGTGAGTGTCGTAAGAGGCGACTAACGGATTTTAGAGCTTCCATGCTACTCTGCGTGGTAGGGCTTGCCCGTCTGGTTAGTGACCACCGTAGTATGGTGTAAAACCCGTCAAGGGACCGCTTGGCGGTCGCGTTTCGGGATCAGCCAGCGTATAACCAGAGCTCGAGTGGATGGTGCTGCGATGCATTCGGTCTGTGGAGGCTTCCGTCGAATCAGTGCCGTGAGGACCTTGTTAACCCGCCGACCAGAGAGACCCGTAGAAACGGCTGTCCGCTGGGCGCCCGTGGCACAGTACAGGGGCCCAAGCATACCACTCATAATCTCGGGGTGGTCCACCGTGCCGGTTGGTGACCGGAAGGGGGGTCCCGGCGGCCATTCCCGGAGGGGTTCGGGGGCCCTTCCGTTCGGCGGGTTAATGATACTCATCTGTAGGTAGATCCCCGGTGAAACAGGCCGCTGCACTTTGACCATGCATCGCGTTAGCATTTCCTAGATTAACGCCTCCCTCTTTTTCTCCACCATGACAGCGTCCATACCGTTTGAGGTCGAGTTCACTAACATCCGCGGACTCCATGCAAGCAAACCTCAATGCCGTCCACCACCATCTTGAGACGGCACGGCCAGCAATGTTGTTTTTGACGGAGACGCAAATAATCTGTCCGATCGACACCAGCTACTTGCACTATCCGGGCTTAGTGCGTGAAGAATCCTTCAAAGTCAAAGGCGGATTTTGCTTATTCGTTCGGACGGATGTTTGCTGTCGCCGCCTGCGCTGTCTGGAGGACCCTTCCTTTTCCTTCCTTGTGGTACACGTCAGCTTAGACTCTCATAGCCGTGTCTACGTCTGCGTCTACCGATCCCATAATGGCGACATGGAGACATAACTCGACTTATGGAACATCTTAGTTGGGTAGCAAATGATGCGCAGGAGCGGTTTCCATCGGCGGAATTGGTGTTTTTGGGGAACTTTAATGCTCACCACAAGTTGTGGTTAAGTTCCTTCAAAACTGACCATGCTGGTAAAACTGCCCACGCATTCGCTCTCACGCACGACCTGACTGCTGAACCAGCCTACCAGGATCCCAGATATAGTCGGTCATGCGCCTTCTTTGTTGGACCATCTGCTGCTGAGTCGCCCAGCTGGTTACCGAGTGGAGGTTCGAGCTCCTTTAGGATCTTCGGATCACTGCTTGGTATCCAGTAAAGTGCCTCTGGCCCCGCTGCCGCCTTCAGAGGTATCGAAACGCAGATTTAGCACTACTCGTCGGCAGATTGGGTACGCAAGACTATTTCGCATCCGTTCCTTGGGGGCAGCGCTGCTTCAGTGGGATTGGACCCGACAGCTAGTGCGACTGCAGTTGATGGTGAGATAGTTGATAGTCGAGCAACCAATGGTTCAACCGCGAGTGTGTCAAAGCTGTTGATAACAAGCAGGTGGCATACCGCGCTTGGGTAGGAGGTAAAGCTCTTGGGGATCAGGAAACCCGCTCGCTGAAAGCAGCCTATAATAATGCCACCAAGTCCTGCAAAAGAGCTTACATTAGAGCGGATGCCCAGCGCGTAGCGCGCATCCTACGGGCAACCGTAGCTACTGGCGTCTGGCTAAAGCCGCGCAATCGATCTTCTGCCAACCCTCGCTGCCACCATTGAGATGTCCTGACGGAACTTTATCTCACAAGCCGCAGGAGAAGGTCGATCTTCTGGCCAAACTCTTTGCGGCTAACTCCCGAATCGATGACTGCAATGCACAGCCACCTACAATTTCTCATTGTGGCCACACAATGCCTGATTTTAAAATCAGGCAGTGTGATGTCGGTGTGGAGCTGCAGTCAATCGATGTCCGGAAAGCTAATGGCCCTGATGGTATCCCTCCAATAGTCCTAAAAATGTGTGCAGCGGAGTTGTCCCCCGTGTTAACGCGTCTTTACCGTCTTTCGCTCTCTTCAAGTTGTGTGCTGGAAACTCGGAGAAAGGCTAATGTGCAACCGGTCCCCAAAAAAGGATTTCAGCCAGATCTATCAAATTACCGCCCCATAGCCGTAACTTCAGTTTTGAGCAAAGTAATGGAGCGCATTTTAAATAAACAACTTCGCCACTACCTAGAGGAACACTCCATAATTCACGATCGCCAATACGGGTTTCGGCCGAAACGGTTAACGGGTGATCTTCTAGCGTACGTTGCACATCTATGAGGTGAGGCTATTGACAAGCGTGGTGAGTCGGTGGCTGTTAGCCTTGACATAGCCAAGGCTTTTGATCGGGTCTGGCACAAAACTCTGCTCTCCAAGCTCCCGGCATATGGTCTGCCTGGTCAATTTTGCAACTGGATCGCTGGCTTCCTGCATGAGCGCAGAATCCGTGTTCTATCTGATGAATGCGCTTCGCGGCTCATGTCAGTGAACGCTGGGGTCCTTCAAGGCTCCGTTCTGTCCCCCACCTTCCACTTGGAAATATTCATTGCTATGTAGATGAGAGCACGGTGCATGGGGGATATAACGGTCACCCAGCGGCAGGGCGGGTCGAAACCGAAGTCAATCGAGTGAATCTTGTCATTGAGCTCAATCGGGTATTGGACCTCATATCTAATTGGGGCTCCAATAATCTGGTTGAGTTCAATGCCAAGAAAACACAGGTATGTGCGTTCACGGCAAAAAAGTCACCATTCCTTCCCCTTCCCACTCTTCAGGGTACATCTCTAAGCCTGCTGAGCAGTATCAATTCAACCCATGTCCGGGACCTGCCGGAGACGCCCGCGAAAGCATGACCGGCACGGGCCCTAGGATCCTGTGGTACCCTTGAAAAGACAGCTGGACCTATAGCACAGATTAGTTAATAGTTACACCCTGTAGTTCCAACTGCCATACCCTACCTATCAGGGTCAGTAGATATGGACTGAAGAATTTAATACGAACAATAAAATTGAACCCGAGCGCGTCACTCACTACACTTATGCATTTAACTTATATTGTGCCTGGCCTGTCCAAACGTGTCAAGTGACAAGCCCCGCCCACCAACTTAACCGAAAAATAGACAAAATTCTAATTAATTTGTTTAATTGTTAGCTAAATTTTAACTTGCAACTTGCTACTAAATTCTGTGTTTACATGCAATTATCACTTAAAATTAAGTTAAAATATAATAGTTAGCTACTTAACAACTTAATACGTGTAAATCAGCCATTAAGTAGGAACTTAATAAATTAACCGACTTGGTATTACATGGATCTCACAACTTTTTAAGATAGAAGAACTGAGTTGCGAGACTTGGTTTTTTTTACAAGTATGTTTTGATGGCATCTTATTTCTACTTTTTTTCCTTTCCGGTACCTTCTACTTCTTGAATACCAACAACGTATTTTCTTAAAGCCCACTCTCTGTCTTATGAGCTTTTCTTATTTAAACATATACAGGTACACTGATTCATTCACTGCAAATGTAACTTTGTAATCCTATACATTTATATGGGATTACAAAGTTATTTATGCAGTTGGTGGACCGTAATTGCAAAATATTTTAGTTTTTCCTTGATTTATACACTAAACACTAATTGTATTCTAAATTTGAAGTTTCTATGTCTGCTAGAAATTTATATTTATAGAAATATATTTCTAGAAATGCCTTAGAGTTTTGATGATCGGTCAGTCAGTGAGTGAGTAAGTGACAAAATTAAGAAACTTTGACTAGTTATAATTCTTAAACTATTGGTTCAAATTGAATGAAATTTGAAATATACCGTGTTTATACTATTGTACCAGGCATTCCTGCATGGTTACTGAAAATTAAGGCTTCTAGTTTTCAGGAACAACACAACGAAGTTATAGGAGGTCGAAAATGGCCTGAACTGTTTCGAGAAAAGGATGGTACGGCCGTGCCGCTTTTTTGCTCGACTTGGCGGAGGCACTGCCGTGCCCCCAGATATTTACTTTACTACTTTATAGTTGATGATTTATCATTAAAATATTCTTTTATGTTATAATAGCTTTTGTTTAGCAAAAAAATTCCTAATTTGTTAATAAAATTCCTCAACGTGTGACATAACCAAGGGACCGGAAGAGTGCATTGTTATACGGAAAATAGGAATCTTTAACCTGTTTTTATGTCTAATAAGTATTATTTTGCTAAGGATATTTTTTCTTCTATACTAATATTATAAAGAGGAAACCTTTGTATTTTTGTATGTATGTATGTTTGCAACGAATAAATTCAAAAACTACTGGACCGATTTAAAAAATTCTTTCACCATTAGAATGCTGCACTAGCGCTGTGTAACATAGGATATATTTTTAAAAAAAATTTAAAAAAAAATGCAGTAAGAAGTCCGCCGGATCAGCTGGTATTTTGTAAAATTCAAGGTATTTTCGGACAACCTTACATAATTCAAAAATGTAGACACAAGGTAAGGTAAAGATGTTAAGTTTTTCAAAGTGTGGTTTGCATATTGCAGTTTCTTCAATATTCACTAAAATTCTGATTAATTTCTTTTGCATGGTAAATACTGAGAGTATTGCGTCTGTACTATTTCCCCATAGCGTAACCCCGTAAGCTTAACCTTGCCGTGGTTAATACCTTTATCACATAAACACCTTCCTAAAAATCATTATTGTCGTGCTCACAGAAGTTTGCTAGAATATTTATATAGAATATTTGCTAGCAACCGCAGGCGATAAAGAAGAGTATTGTAGTACATTCTTCCTAACCCTATTAAAATTAAATGATTAAAAAACTTTTTGCAATAATATTTATTATTATAATAGAAAGTACAAAAATATTAACAGGGCCATTGTTTGAAACAGAAAACTTTACGAGGTCGTTCTAAATGGCACATTATCGTTTTAATGTATCATTTAAGCGAAAGCAACATAATTCAAGGTTTTATGTAGGCATGGAAGTAAGGTTACAAAGGATCACCATATTTTGTATAATTAAGGAATAAGTTATGTGGAGTAGGCCAATACTAATGTTGAGTGAGAACCTTGAGTTTGACGTCTAAGAGTAATTTTGCAGATGATAACTAATTAATAAATAACTATCGAAACACTAATTAACATTGTAAGACAAAGCGAGCAACTCTAGGTTCTTATTAAATTAGCTCTCATATATCGGCCTACCGTATTTAAAATATGCGTCCTCCAAGCAGTTTTTCTTTATTATGTTGTCTTCGAATGTATCTAGATACTTCCCTGCATGAATAATTTTACCATAATCACATTTTTATATAAATAATAATAACCTCGCGACATCGTACATTGCTCGAGTAGCAAGAATTGCAGCCACTTTTTATCATCCGTCGGAATTTAAATTGAATATGTTACAAAAGTAACATACACTTGTTAATGTTATGTGCGATAACACAAATATAACTTTTGATTCATAATTTTGATGTTTTCACTGCTGAGCCCGTTACTTCGAAGTCTGAGACGCCTGAAAAGTAAAATAAAACATTAAGTGAAACAATAAAATTGTGATACTTGTCCATTTAAGTTCTATCAACAGTAATTTACTGTTGATAGAACTTGGTAATTTGGTATCTGTATTTAAATGATTAAATCAAACATATTTTTGACATAACGTGTGTAGAAAGATGACCAATAAATTAATTGCTCATTAAAAACAGTGATAAGCCCAAATTTGTTTGTAAATAATTACTTAATATCAGCAATGCTTTTCTTATCATATGGCAATAGTTAATCTTTTGAGGTGGAAGTACAGTGGAGATCCAAATATTACGACACATATATTTGGCACATAGGGTTCTGGCACTAGTGTTCGACATTTTAAGCCCAGTGTTTGACACAGTTTTCGTCACCAAAATAAAACATAGATTTTCATTTAAATTTTAAGAAAAATTCAAAACTTCAAATATAATTTATTTTCTCATCACAATGGTACAAGGGAAGGCAGCTAGGAAAAGCAGATGGTCCACAGACCATCTGCTTCCCTTTGTAACACATTGTAACCCTTATTTTAATGTAAAGAAAAATGTATCGATCATTATGGTTCTCGTCTTGCGTAGGTTAGTGGCACACAGCAGGTGCCACTAACCTACGCCATAATTAAGAATCCACTGTCTTACCTATCTCTCCTTAACTGTTTTAATAACGCTTATCGTTTGAATGTTTACAAAAAGTGATACTTTTAAGGAGTCCGTTCAGTAATTAGGGTAACCTTGTATATAAATGAGCTAGGTACGTGCACATGGACAGGGGCCCGCCTCGGCCACGACGAGGTCCCCGCTCAGGGCGATGGCCTCGATCTCCACCGCCGCCCCCAGAGGCAGCTTGGCTACCTGATACGTGGCGCGAGCAGGGCAGTCCTTACAGAAATCTGAAATAAAAAACAAAAATGGTATCACAAACGTTAAATACATAGTATGTACACAGCTAATGGTACAGCTATCACAAACGGTATACACACTAACACATCCAGAATCAACAGCGGCGAACCGGAACTTACAATTTGCTGGATAATAAGAATGTGCAGGCTATGCAATCTAATATATTGGTTAAGAAAGAAGAAGAACCACGACGGCGCCGGTGATTTCAAATTTAAAAATAAAATTGAATTTTAAAATGTTTAAAGACCCTCATTCATAATAAAAAGACTAACTAACAGAAAAAACATATCCATATAATCCATAGCAAAATAAATGAATCCCTAAATTACTCTTATACTATATAATATTAACGCCTACAATAAAGTGCTTACTCAAGATATGGCCAGTTTAAGCTAATTTGTCACAAACAATTCCCATATTTATTTCCTGAAATCTATTAAAAAAGCTACCAATTGTCTTAAAACGAATTACCTAAGCTAAGCCCAGAAACCCCGCTATTAATGTGCGCCGGACACGCATTTCACCTGGTTTTTTTTGTTTTGTCGCCTGGCTTGTGAAATATTAAGCCTTTAAAGTGGAAGTTTAACGTCGGAAATAAACACAGTAGGTCAATAAGCTTAGCAATGTTGTAAGGCCATAACAAGCAATAGGTTGTCCAACTACGTATCGCAACGGTGTTTTATGATTACTCACCAAAGTTTTACCGTCGTTTTAACGCAAATAGGTAGAAACGTCTTCTACCTATTTCGGGTCGGTGGTGCCGTGGTGGTCACGGGATTATTTTTTGTTTAAAGTATGGGCAGGTATATTGATTTCTCTTCTTAGTCGTGCACTCTTGTCTGTACTGGCAATTAAGACGCAAGAGACTACTGATGAGTTCTCAGCTAGTCTCAAACCGAGAGGTGACAGATTCGATTCCCATCCAGCAAGCGGTACCTACATAATTATAATATACTTGGTTTTGTAAATGGTAACACTCGTTCTTAGTCCGCCTAGTTAACTACGAGATCGAGATTTATCAAATTGTAGAAACATCCGGCGGTAACACGACATTGCGAATATAGCATATTTCAAGATTTCAAGACAAGCCGAACCGGTTCCAGGCTCGGACAGACTTTATTTTTTCTAGAAGAAATCTGCACGGTCGTCGCTGGTTTGAATTTCTATATTTGAAAAATGTTTGTATACCTACTGACATTTAGCTCGAAGGTTTGCTACCGTTCATTACCCAACGTTACCCGTACATAACTTTAATTTTGTCAATTTTAAGGTGTCACGTTTTTATTAATTAAATCGATCTGTAGATATATTGGAGGCAGAGTGAAACAATATAAACTGACTAACTATTCAAAAACGCACGACTCATCGAAAGTGAAATTTGTTGGTAAACAAAGAAACCCTCGAACCTCGAGCAAGCCAAGCCCATCATTATCAGCTCACTTTATGTCCCCACTGTTGGGGCACGAGCCTTCCCTATGGTTGGATAGGCAGAACGGGCCATAAACCATCATACGAGCCCAGTGCGGGTTGGTGGTTAACGACTCTGCTAATGCAGCAATACAGCGTCTTAGTTGGTAAAAAAGAAAACAAAAGAAAATTGCTTACATTCAGCGTATACCTGGTTGATGACCTGAAAGTCGTCCATGCTGGCGAGTAGTATGGTGGTCTTGACGACGGAATCCAGTGAGGCGCCGCCCGCCTCGAGCACGTGACGCAGGTTGTCGAGCGCCTGCCGCACCTGCGCCTCCGCCCCGCCGCACACCAGCTGCGCCTCTTTGTCCAGGCCCAGCACACCGGACACGTATAGCGTCTTGCCAGCCAGAATAGCTTGGCTGCAATATTAAACACGTATAGCGTCTTGTCAGCCAGAATAACTTGGCTGCAAAATTGAATACCGTGGTGGTTTTTTGAACCAGTGACTAATTATCACGTTCTGATATCAATTACTTATTACGAGTGCGCCCACTCACTCTTATTCTTATACTCTTAAGTTACAAATTTTTGATACCGAAAATCGCAAATGGTATGTATCTTAAAAATAAAATTATAATTAATGCGAAGAATATTATATTTCATAAGGTATTTATTTCATGTCACTTAAATTTCAAAATGCCAAAACACGAATAGCGCTTCCATCTCCGGCGCGCGTGGCGGGCGTTTTCAACCCTTGGGTAACAGATGAGATGGAGACCAAATGCATCACCGCTATAGCGTAAAAATAAACTATACCGCTTATTGCCTAGAGTTTACCGATCTCAGACCCAGAGGTTCGATTCCTATATAACGGGTAATACTTTTCATTAATAGCGGTGTTTCTGGGTTTCGTTTTAAGACAATTGGTAGCTTATTTAATAGATTTCAGGAAATAAATATGGGAATTGTTTGTGACAAATTAGCTTAAACTGGCCATATCTTGAGTAAGCACTTTATTGTAGGCGTTAATATTATATAGTATAAGAGTAATTTAGGGATTCATTTATTTTGCTATGGATTATATGGATATGTTTTTTGTTAGTTCCTTTTTTTATGAATGAAAGTCTTTAAACATTTTAAAATTCAATTTATTTTTAACTTCAAAATCGCAGTCATGGTTCTTTTCTTTCCTTTCTATTAGATTGCTTAGCTTGCGTTTTTTTTATACGTAGCACGGCAAATGACTCCATTTCACCTGATGTTAAGTGAATATGGAATCCAGATGCGACGACAACTGGTGCAGCGTGAAAACAACGCAGCATCAGTTACCCTCACTCTGCCGGCCCACAAGGTGCCTCTTCACGCCTCGTTTGAAGGACCCCATATCATAGGAAGGAGGGAAAACGTGTGCTGGCAAACTATTCCATGTTTTGGAGGTGCGACAAAAAAACGAGTCACCAAATTTCTTAGTGCGCGATGGAATATTTGAGACAGTGAAGCGGTGACTCTGGAGAGCAGCACGTGTACTCCTATGGAGGAAGGGAGAAGGTGGGATGAGGTCAAAGAGTTCATCAGAGCATTCGCCATGGTATAAGCGGTAAAACACGCTGAGTAACGCTATTGCGTAGAGATATTTCTCTACGCAATTGCAGAGTTTCAAGAGTATTTGTGACTTCTGCGTTGCCGATAATGCGTACAGCGTGACGCTGCAATCTGTCCAAAGCATCGAGAAGGTACTTTGCGGAACAGTCCCAGATATGCGAGCAATACTCCACGCACGACCGTACTTGTGTCTTGTACAAAAGGCACAACTGATCAGGCGTAAAGAATCGCCGCACCCTGTTCAGAATACCGAGTTTTCGTGAGGCTGTTTTGATCACGGCTTCGATGTAATCCCTTTGGTTCAGATCGCAGCAAATCGTCATACCGAGCATGTTGATACTGCTCTGTAGGCTTAGAGATGTACCCTGAAGAGTTGGAAGGGGAAGGAATGGTGACTTTTTTGCCGTGAACGCACACACCTGCGTTTTCTTGGCATTGAGCTCAACAAGATTTTTGGAGCCCCATTTAGATATGAGGTCCAATACCCGATTGAGCTCAATGACAAGATTCACTCGGTTAACTTCGGTTTCGACCCGCCCGGCCGCTGGGTGACCGTTATATCCCCCTTGCACTGTGCTTGTATGTGTGTGTAAAAATATACTATAGCGCTTATTGCCTAGAGTTTACCAATCTCAGAGCCAGAGGTTCGATTCCTATATAACGGCTAATACTTTTCACGCTTTTTGTTTTGTGGTGGGTAGTATTATTCTAAGTCCGCCTGACTACTACTACTAACAGCTACTAGAATCTTATGTACATAAATCTATCGCTGTCGCCAATAATGTTAGTACTAGAACAACAAGAGTGTGTATGGCATTAAAGCAGAGCCTCCGTAACGAACGAGGTGAGTTGCAGTTTTGCCATACAATTCTAGTTCTTGTTATGATCAAACGGTGTATAAACTGCGCACTAGCCAATCTTGTGAGAATGAAAAGCCACACGCTTTCCCGGTGTAGAATTAAAAAAATAATAGTAATAATAAGATGAACGTATAAAAACTTACCTGTACGGGCCAACGGGTTTATAGATATCTGGAGAGGTAACTATAGTTTTAGTCACTTTAAGCGTGTCAGTCATGGCGATATCACTTTTAGACAAATTAATCTACTTTAGTTATGACGTCCGCTTTGGTCTTCGTTACCCCAGTTTCTGAACTCATCGAGAATGCAAAGTTGATAAGGTCAGTAGATCAAGTCTTAATGAGCGTAGTTGATAATGAAATTTACATTACATTAGTCCTATTGTGTAACCCGTATTTTTTAATTAAATTTATGATATTTTGTAGTTACAACCAACAACTTTTTATTTATTTTTACTCAGAACAAGGTGCTTGTGCCATAATGACAGGAAATTGTGGTATGATTTTACGTAGCTATAGATTGCAAAATAACACCAATTTAGGAGGTTTGATATTAAACTGCTTGATAAATAAAACTGAAATTTTCATTGCAGTCGGGGAACCTTATAAATAAGAAAGTATTCCGCAAAGCGGCCCCCTGATTTATTTTATTAGTCAGCGCCTTGAATTAGTGACATTTCACTTTTATAAATACATAAACGTAGTGTTAAATTCTCTTTGTAAATACAGATAAATACATACATGACAACTAGTTTTTTGATTTTTAGTTCTTTTTTTTCCTTTTTTGTCATGGCAGTTGTTTTTTAATTTTTATACACTGACAATAGTTCGTTGAGTTTTTCAAACGTGAGAATAAAATCGGTTAATATTCCCGGAAACAAAACACCACAAAACATTTCAGTAAATGAAAATTTACTTACTACATCTAGTTACGTCTATAGAAAAATTGGCCATATCCTTTAAATTCCGTAGACGTTGTAGTTCGTTTAAAGAATTTTGCCAATAAATATAATATATACATGCATACATACACACATACATACATACATACATACATACATACATACATACATACATACATACATACATACATACATACATACATACATACATACATACATACATACATACATACATACATACATACATACATACATATTATGTTTGTATTAGGGGCTTACCAGCTAAAACTGGTCAGAAGTTATTACAGCGAACACGCCCGTAATGGTGTTTATAAAGGTTTATACCATACTTGTATGGATGTATGGATACAGAGACAACGTCGATTTGAATATTTTTTTAAATTATTATAACATCGCTGGTAATAACTTCTGGTTATTAAGAGGGTAAATACAATCCAGACATACTCATAGTCGGACTTATCATACATAATAAATAATAATACCAAAACGAAGGCGTGCTTATTCATCGCTAAACGGAGTCCTTTCTACCTGACTTCAACTTTCCGAAGTGTATCTTTGCCATTGACCGAACACCTTCATTTTCTTGGCCTGAATTTGTCGTCCACTCTGAATTTTGGCGGTACATCGAGTCCATAGCAAAAAGTGCTGCTAAAAAACTAGGCGTCCTCAAGGGCTAGGCGTTACTCCTCACAGGACCAACTGCTTATGTTATACCTACAAAGCATAGATCCGTCCATGCATGGAGTACTGCAGTCATCTTTGGGATGGTTCTGTTAGGTATCAGCTGGCAACTTTGGACTCGATTGAAAACCGGGCTCATAGGTGACTCAACATGGGCTACAGCTGAAGTTCAGAGCCTCAGTCACCGTCGCAGAGTTGCTGGTCTATCGGTGTTTTATAGAATACACTTTAGAGAGTGTGCGAGTGAACTACACGATCTCATTCCCCCAGCCATCGGGGTACTAGACGCAGGTCAGCCTATCATCCGTACGTTGTAGACATACCACCTGTCCGTACCAAGCGGTTTGATAACTCTTTTCTTTTGCGAACCGCCAAAGAGTGGAATGCGCTATCTGGTCACGTGTTCCCTGTTCACTACGACCTGGGTATCTTCAAAGCAAGAGTGAATAGGCATTTCCTGTCTAAGCATGTACCACCTTAGGCCACATCCCGCTCACCATCAGGCAGGTTGTTGGCCAAATGATTAGACAGTCTGCATTAAAAAAAAAACTTTATTTGCTTAAAACAGGGTTTATATTGATTGACTGAGTTTACGTTTGTAAACTCAGACAATCGCAGGTTGGAAGCTATAAATAATTATTACTGTTCTTGTAAGAGTGGAAGACGTACTGTAGGCACATGCGCTCACATAATGTCTATTGTGTAGTTCTTAGCGTGGGCACGTTATAACGATATTGACCATCCAGCACAGTTTCTGGATAGTATCATCATTGATGAAAATGATTTATAAAAATACTGTTTGATTGTTTCTTAATAAATGTTTTCAAGAACATATGTTTTTTTATTAAATAGCCTATATAACGAGTATAGCCTATATACTTTTCATTATATGTAGGTTTGACATAAAGAAAAATGCACATACATAACACTTAGACACGAGGTAATTTTTTTTTATAGAAAAAGATCGTTAAATAATATAAATCTAACCCGACCGAGAACCAAACTCGGTATCACTCTGTTTTCGTCTAAATCACTACTCTATCATGTCACTGTCATGTCGTCAATTAGCTATAACCTGTAAAATAATAATATTTTTGATAAATAAAAGCTAAAATGCTATGCACTAAAATAATCCCAACTAAAAACTGTCTAGGTGTTTTGAATAACCGATATTACTCTCAAACTGTGGGTTCGATTTTGATGCGTCTTTACACATATACTAAGTTCGAATTAAAGTGTGTTTAAGCACACAATACTTAATAGTACAAGTGCTTAAGTCGATCCACAGTGGGCTCAAGCCTGGGGGCTGCCAAAGTAAAAAAAACATTCTCCTTTGACAATTATGACCTATTATGGAACAAGTCCTTGTTCTTGCTGACTAGCAACGCATTGAAAACAAACTCAAAACACAGTATCTCTTATTCTAGACGTTACTAGGTTAATCGATGAGGTTTGAATTGAGTTCTTCCGGTTTATAAAAACTCCCAGCTGAATCTCTGTAAAATAAAAATAATAAACATAATTATTAGTTTAGTCTTTACTTGGTCCAGTTTTATTAAAATTTTGCAAAAAACCTTTGTGCTTCTATTTTTAAAATGCTTTTGTTTTTATAGATCGTATTAAAAGGTGTGCGATGCATATAGTGAGTATAAACTTTAGTCACCTACCTTATCTATACTATAATATTATAAAGCTGAAGAGTTTGTTTGTTTGTTTGTTTGTTTGTTTGAACGCGCTAATCTCAGGAACTACTGGTTCGAATTGAAAAATTCTTTTTGTGTTGAATAGTACATTTATTGAGGAAGGCTATAGGCTATATTACATCACGCTATGACTAATAGGAGTGGAACAGTCGCTAATTAACGCGGGTGAAACCGCAGGGCACAGCTAGTTCTAATTAAAGCGACAGCCCTACAAGCTTAGGTGATTATCGCTTGCTCGGGGGCCGAGTCGCCCTACTTGTTTCATTCTACTATGGTATGAGTGTGCGTCTAGTTTATGCTAGTGTTTCACAATTTTGTCGTTTGCGTGAGTAGCGACGTCATTGAAAAATGCATCAGTGTGAAACTGTATTTGTGTGCGTTACCTCGTCCCCCGCAGAAAATGACAGACTTTTTTTCATAGAAATTAGTGCGCATGGCCTCTCCATTTGGTTTAATGCTCTAAGCAAAAAACACTCAGGGTTACTATTGCACTAACACGCATACAAATTCTCTCCACACCACAACACACACACCACACCACACACACACCACACCACACCACACACACACACACACACACTCACACCACACACACACCACACCACACCACACCACACACACACACACACTCACACCACACACACACCACACACTCACACCACACACTCACTGCGACATACCATAATACACACATTTGAAAACATAATAACTAGCCTTAATATAGTAATTTTGTATTTTAGTTTAAGATTATAAATTTCTCAATGGAAGAGCGGTGCTTCCTAAAACGAGTAATTATCTGCTCAAACGGAAGCTCCGGCCACAGTAAAAGTTTATGCAGACTGAGTTGATGAATAAAGATTTTTGATTTTTTTTTTTTTGAATATACACTAAAGAAATATTGTTTAAAAAAATTAAGTTTTCGACTGAAGGACTAATATCCATGGTGATGTATAAATAAAAAAAAATCGGTCGCACGCAATGTTGTCATTACTTTACTTCAGTGGTCTTGAACATACCGATTTTTCGATATTTCGAACGATTTTTCCAATTTTTCCGAGAATACATGGAAATTCTCCCGATTTTTCTACCGATTTGGCGATTTAACACTTTTAAATTGGCAACCATTTTCACTTATGTTTAGTAGATAATAAATGTCTATTGTTTATCACTCCCTCATTTATCCGCCAAAGTGGACCGTATATTTTCACACATTAATCTCATACAAACCAAACAGCGAAATAAGCTGTCTTTTTAAAGTTTCTAATTGTTAGGTACGACTTTGTAATCAAACCAGAGATGACCGCGGCTATGGCCAAAAAACATTGGTATGATTCAAAAAAGTAAATATAATTAGCCTATTATAATAGTTTATAATAATCTAAGGTAAAAATAAATAAACGAATTTGATTCTATATTGCTTTTTTTTTCTTATACCGATTTTTGGTCCATATATTATACTGATTTTAGAGGGCAACTCTACCGATTTCGCACTTTGACGTTCGAGACCACTGCTTTACTTGTCATTGACATTGATGTGATGTCATTTAATCAATTTGACGATAAAAGGTTATTGCATTGGTGGGCATTTTTATTTTAATGCAATTTTGCTTAATTATAAATTCGAGCCGAGTTAAAATTTAACATGCAACAAGTATTTTCTTTAGTCAAAACAATATCAACAACACTATCTAATAGAAGTGTTAACTTCTTACCAAATGTGTTCGGAAGCTTGCAGAATGTGCCTGGAAGCAGACTACTTGTTCCACACCTCCCGATGATCAACCCAGTTTGCAGTTTAAAAGTTAAAGGTCGAGTACGAAGACGTTGTAAATCCTGCTATTTTGTTGTAAGAGATGAACGTCTATACATAATGTGCCCCAAATTTCCTCGTCACAAACAAATGGCAATGAAACCGAAACCACACAATACTTGGATACTGACACATGCAAGCCAAAGCCCTGTGAGACCCTGGTAATTCAACATGCCATATAATAATGTTAGATAAATATAAGTAAGTAGTTTATGAATTAAAATATTTAAATCCATTTTAAACCCTTTTTATTTGCTTTATAAACAATTGATTGAGCGCCCTCTTTTCCACCTTCTTATTAAGCAATTGTAGAAAATTATAAATATAACTTGGTGATTTTAGATAATAGTCATGGTTTAACTACTTGAAAACTTATCTTAAAGTATTTTAACTACACTACTATAATGTTGAGTGCCAAGTTTATTTGTTTTGTCATAGTGGGTTTACTCCGTATAGTACTCATAGTAGGCCAAAAAAATAAAGAAAGGGTTTACATATCTGTATAGTATGCCAGGTTATGCCTAACACTCTACACATACATATATTGGAAAGAGAACTATACCTACTTGACAACCCCAATAGTGCCCCACAGCCCTAGCCCAAACCATTATGTTTGATAAATACACAAATAAATAGTAAAGGATGCTTGTACCAGTAGACCTAAGGTAACAAGCGGAAAGTGGAAGAATCAGATATAAGGATTATGTAATACATTTTAAATTAAAAAAATTATGTAGTAATAATATTCCCACCCTGTCGGTTTGTTGTCTCAATAAATTAATTGATTATTAAATAACTTATTTCCCACCCTGATAGAATTCCAGCATTGCGCTAAGGTATAAATAAGGGCAACTGTTTTCTTGCATATTTCTTGCTTTGTTGTAAACAGATTAGAAAGCACCCTAAACCAATTTAAATATATACTTTGACAACACACCCCTGTACTTATACTACCCTTTGCAGCACACTGAACTTATTCTATTCTTCAACAGAGACAGGACAGCAGAATATGTCTCAAAAAGTCTGCGAGAGTTCCCAGTAAAGTTCTGCTTATTAATTCTATCTCAAAGACAGAAAAAGGTGTGTGCAATTTTTCATTTATTTATCACAATTATGGAAAAATTAAACTTAAGTCTAAGCTGTATGGGCTGGATTCTTTTGCCTTCTCAAGAAATTATAGGTTATGATTAGCGTTTACCACCGATTTAGAGCCAGAGGTCCCGGGTCCGATTCCCAGTGGGGTGTACATGTTTGTGTACTCGGTTTGGTTGGTGGTAGGGTTTATTGGACTTATTTATTGGCTCTTGGCGGGAAAGTGAAGAGTCATGTCTGCGGTTTTGTTTTATTTTCTAAAAGTGTTATCACTTTTCAAATTCTCTAGAAGTCCGCGTGAAAACTTAGTAAAGCCTGAAATCTTTACTGAGATACTCGAGGGGTTGGGGGTATATCATTTTTCACTTCTTATTTCTATTACCATTCATCATCATCAAAGGAAGGAAATATTGTTTATTTAGGTATTACTTGTAAGAAAAATTACTTTGACACTGGCTAAATGTGTTAATCGCACGAAGCCATCAACTAAAGGAAAAAAAATTGTATTGTCATGGTGACATTGACATTTAAGTGCAATGCAAAATAAAACAAAGATATAAAATATTAGAATAAACCGAAATACATATGTATCTAGTTTAGTTTTTCAATTTATACATAAAAATAACAAAAATCTAAATGGATATAAACTTTCACGGTACATAGTGTAATATATAATTTCAAAAAGAATAAATTATTTTAAAAGAGTGTACTTACGAATAATAGTGAAAGTTTCAATGACAAATTAATTTGTTATGTTATCATTTCGGTTTTTCTTAATTTTAAAAACAAATCATATTTGTTGACACTAGGTCAACTAGACTAACTAGACTCAATGAATGACTTACTTACTTACTCCGCTGGCTCAGTGACCCGTATTGGATCTTGGCCTCCGACACAACAAGACGCCAATCTTCCCTACTTTCTACCCTCTCAGACCACTGGTCGATCTGAAAAACTAATAAAAGACATAAAAGAGACCTACCTACCTAAAATGGCTAAATGAGCAACCATTATTTATAATTCCATTTTCATCAAACATGAATACCATATCAATTGAGTACTTTCTGTTACCTTCCATCAAGTACCTAGTTTCCCCTTACTTTACTGAATTCATAGTAATTAATTACTACTTAGCATGGGTTTTATTCTTTCTATTTATGTACTACTCATGGTCTAATAAAACAAAGTTTCTTGCTGCTGTTTAAAAATTGTAAAGGACAAATCTATAATTATAACATTGCAATTTCAGAGCAAGATTGTGCAGTGTGCTTACAAAAGTGTCACCACCCTACACAGTTACCATGTGGTCATGTTTTCTGCTTCCTTTGTGTGAAGGTAAACTTTTAATTATTAATCTTAAAATGTTTACTAAAAACCCTTTTATTAACTACTTAGCTGTTTGTGATTGTTTCAATTTCTAAACCACAATTAATTAATGTTAAATCATTTCTTAGTTATTTAATGGAATGGGGCAGTGCTTTGCAGAAATTCATGGTACAAAAAATGTAAGTAATTGAAATAATAATGGAATTAACACTACATATTATTTCAATTACATTTTTTTTCATTGCTAATTATTATCTACAAAAAAACATTGTATATTTTTTATTGGTTAATAGCTGGGTCTATAACCTATTGGTTCACCTAGACCTTATGAGTAACCAATGGTAGATTTTCCAAATGATAGAGCACTAGTAAATAAAATCTTGTGAAAATCTTAACTTCCCAAACTAATGAAAAAATACTTTGCAGGGTGTGGCTATACAAAACAAGAAGTGTGCAATGTGTCGAGCAGACATTCCATCAGACTACCTTGATCACCCTGTTTTATTGGAGAGGTTATCACCTCAACACTCAACTGTCGAAAATATTAATGAAGTTTACCAATGGTATTATGAGGGACGCAATGGTAAAAAACTGGTTTTGTACAAGTTTTGTCTTACTTAGCTATCTTATTAGATTCATTAATGAAGTTTTATTTTTGTAATAATGAGAAAGTACTTGGCCTTTATCTCACCTGATTACATTCTCTTCTCACCCCCACCTTTTACTAGCATAAGCTGTAACTATGTTAATGGTATCTGGAATGGATCTGAATGAAAATCGGATCAAACTATGAAAAGTTTTGCTATCTTTCGTATATATAACCAATATGAGAGTATTATTAAAAATGTTTTATTTTGAAGGATGGTGGAAATATGATGAACGTAGTAATGATGAGCTAGAGACAGCATTTAACGCCAGCAATGTGAACTGCACCCTACTCTTGGCCGGAGCCCTATACAGCATAGACTTCCAGAATATGATGCAAGTACGTCGCAGCGACCCAACTCGCCGTCGCCGAGTCCGCCGTGACAATACATCATTACCCGCCAAAGGTAAAAGACACAAGAATCCAGTTGAAACTATTGTTACTAACCTTTTCAGTGGAGTAATATTAGGTTGTTGACTTGAATGATATGCTTTAAAGATCAGAAACTCAGTATTTTATTTTCACAATTTTTCTAACACACTTGATATTACATAGCTAATCTCAAGTGTTTAATGTGATACTCTTTAATCTTGGATTCTCATATCCAGGGACAGCATCCTTAGTCTCGGTTTAGGTAGGGCCTTCATTAGGGCATCTGCCAACTGTGACTCTGTGTCAGTTCTCTCAACTTCAAGTTCACCGTTAATAACAGCTTCACGAACAAAGAAGTGCCTCAACCGAATATGCTTAGTTCGTTTGTGGAACTCCGGAATGTGGCTTAGCCTTGCTGCAGTTTCGTTATCTACTCTCAAGTTAGGGATTCCTTTTATCACACCCATATCTGCGTAAATTCTTTGAAGCCAAATAATTTCTTGAGCTACTTCGCTTGCTGCAACTATTTCTACCTCAGTGGTAGATATAGCCACTGTCGCCTGTCTTTGGCTCAGCCATGATACTGTTCCTCCTGCATAGCAACACACGACTCCTGTTGTGGATCTGCCTGATCACATCCACCGTGATCTGCACTGCTATATGCTTGTATTTTATCGTCAGAGTGGTCAGCTCTGTAGACAATGCTATGAGATACCGTTCCTTTTAGGTATCTAAATATCCTTTTTACTCTCTGCCAGTCGGATTTCTTAGGATTTTCGAGTGTTCTCGACACTACACCGACCGCATACGCTATATCGGGTCTCGATTCAACCATAAGATTCGCTAGAGCTCCAACTGCCTCTCTGTAGGGCATCTCTCTGTAGTAGATGAATCTTTGATTCATCTACTTTCCCTGTTTCAATACTCTCTTTCTGTATTGGTGTTCCGACAGGATTGCAATCGGCCATGTGA
Source organism: Eudonia mercurella (assembly GCA_963082485.1). Taxonomy (NCBI): domain Eukaryota; kingdom Metazoa; phylum Arthropoda; class Insecta; order Lepidoptera; family Crambidae; genus Eudonia; species Eudonia mercurella. Next base: position 8,807,540 of record OY720035.1, on the reverse strand, counting down.
AATCTTTCTAAGATCTTCTTGATAGCTTCCTGTTTTACCTTTAGTGAACAATCGGTCAATTTCTCTATCTCTTAGAAGTGATTTTGAAGCTCTTTTTCAAATCTTCAAGAAATCTATTTGCTAAATCAGCATCAGTTGCGGCTACTAGACCGTCATCGACATACAGCCTTATTAGGATTTTCTGGTCTCTAACCTTCTTTGTATATAGGCAAGAGTCAGCTTCGCTCTGTTTAAAACCTTGTTTAGAAAATTGTATTTCTGCGTAACAAGAGTTCCAACATCTTGGTGCCTGCTTAGGCCATACAGACTTCTCTGAAGGCGACATACATTAAACGTTCCATCTCTAAAACCTTCTGGTTGATTCATATAAATTTCTTCCGTCAAAGAGCCATTCAGGAAGGCGGTTGCGACATCAAATTGAACTAAATGCAACTTCTCTTTAGCTGCTACACCTAGTAAAGCTCTTATTGTAGCCAGTCTTGCCAACTCCCTCTTTCTCTTTGAAGCCTTTGACTACTAGTTGCGCCTTGTACTTGTCAATGCTTCCATCTGGGTTAAACTTGTTTCTATAAATCCACTTGCATGGTAAAATCTTCTATGCGATAACCATCATCATTTTCATAGCCAATAAGTACCCCCTTTATTGCTTTCTTACTTAGCTTTCCTCGCTTTTGCTTCGGTATGTGAGCATAGCATTCACTTCCAATAACTCTTAAATGCTTTATATTGGGTTTTCTCTCAAACCACAGCTCATACGGCACTCTACTAACTTCTCTGGTTGGGCCAGTTCTATTGAGCACATACGCTGCCGTATTTATCAATTCTGCCCAGAGTAATTGTGGTAATCCTTCTCTGCTATACATCATGGATCTAGCTGCCTCGACTAATGTACGATTTTCACGCTCACTACTGCCATTTTGCTCTGGCGTATAGGGCATTGTGAACCGATGCTGAATTCCATGTTGTTTCAAGACATTATTAAAGGCTTCGTTATCGAATTCACTTCCGTTATCACTAAGTAAGGCTTTAATTATTCTGATGACCAAACCTCTCACAATACAGCTGTAGTAGGTTTGACGCGTTCACCTCATTTACTTGAATGGGCTGATCTGGAGCTAATGTTCTCATCTTGAGTTTATAAAGTCCCCCATTCTTAGTTCTCGTACCGATCACCTTTATCTCTCCACCTATTTCCAGTTTGCATTCTCTGGTCATAGAGGTAAAAATGCTTTTCGGATTTTTATCTTGTGCTGCCAAGGTCGAGTACAATGTTTTTGTCAATGATGGCACATACCATACGTCTTTCAATAGTATATGTTCCTTTTTGCCATTTGCAGTAGATTCTACTAGTATAGAACCTTTCCCTTTTGCAATAACCTTCGAATTAATAATAAATAAAATAATAATAATAATAATAATAATAAATAATAATTAGTAATATTGTAACAACTCATGTATACTTATGGAGAGCAATAAATGATTGAATTGAATTGAATTATCAGCTGTCCTCACAGTATGATTTGATGCTTGGTAATCTTGGAACATATTACCCTAATTGTTATGTGCGCTGTTGCTCTGCTGTCCACATACCAACTTTCTTTGTCATAGTTGACATCCATTGAACAAACATCAACTGTCGTTAATATCATATTTTGTACTTGTTTAGATGAATGGCTAGCAACTGGGACATTGGGCTTCGGTGGACGTCCATCTTTGATCCACTTATCACAGTTCCTTACATTGTGACCAATCTCTCTACAGTAATAGCACTTCAGCTTCTTTTCATCTTTCCTCTTTGACAATTGCACGCTCTTTGTGACTAGGGCTTCTTTACTAGTTCCTGCCTTATTTGTTAGATATCTCTCATGCTCACATAAATGGCTCGTTAAATTTTCGATCGATTTCTCATTCTTACTCAGTAGGACCCAGCTCGACTTAAATGCAAAGTATTGGTCATCAAGTGTATCTAAAATCTTACATATCAGGAACAGTTCTGGTAAACTTTTATTAACATCTCCGTTCGCGATTTCAGCATTCAATTCACTCCAAATGTTCTTAAGCTTTGACATATGTGTCGACACGTCATCCTCTATGTCTTTCTTGAAACCGAAGAATTGCATACATAGCATAAGCTCTGTCTTCTGCTGTTCCTTCAAACAATCGATGAATTTCTCCCAAACTAGTGGCGCAGACTTGTATCTCATAACTTTCTTCATGATTTCATCTGACATGTATGTACGATGTCATGAGTAGCAGAGCGTTGGCATCAGCATCCATCCAATTGACCACTGCCAATTCGTGTGCTGCCTTTTCAGCGTCACCATGTCACAACTCAGCAGCTCCTTGTGATAAAACCGGTTTCTCTAATCTTCTTTCTACAATTTCCAGACATTTTCCTCGCAATATAATACTCACCTGCATTTCCAAATTGACCAGTTTGACTTCCCCTCTAGAGATCCTATCTTTACGTTCATAGAAATTTTCTCCATATTTTTGATAGTTCGAAGAAAAAATAAATGAATATACTTCTATTTAAATTCTTCAACCTTGTTGCGGGCCCATAACCTACTAACCTTTTCAGTGGAGTAATATTAGGTTGTTGACTATTAATGATATGCTTTAAAAATCAGAAACTCAGTATTTTGTTTTCACAATTTTTCTAACACACTTTTGACTTGAGATTAGCTATGTATTATCATATCATACAAACAGCCAGCAATAACAGAAACAACTTTTAAGTGCCTGTATCGTACTACCTGCTAGCTACCTACCATAGGAACAGGGATGTTGCGAATATCGCCATCTGCATCTGAGCTGAGGGCGGGACTTGTCGAAACTTTTTCTTAATAGACTTAAAGCTAAGAAAGCAGCTCAACCTTTGTTTATAAAATACAACTTACCCAATTACAGTATTATTTAACAAAGTAAGTGAGGTAATACCATCAATATAATAATCGTACTTAAAATATTTTCGGTTATATAAACAATATATGTGCCTGGGCGCTCTTCTCCCCCACGACAAGGTTAATCCAAACCGAGGTCTGACGACAATTGCACGCTCTTTGTGACACGCTTCACACCGAAACGGCAGCGCTGAAAATACCGAAATTGATATCGCATAGTATATCGCCCGCCAGCTCGTCCTAAAAGACTCTTTCAGTGATACTATACTATCTAATAAAGATAAAGCTTTTAAACGGTTTGACAGTGAAACTACCGGCCATTGCGCTTCCGACCGCTGCCATTTCGGAGTGAATTGACCCTTAATTGGAAAGCTTGAACGTTTCTGTTTCAGGTGTGGCTGGGATCAAAAATTTTGATAATGGACCAGTAGAGCAAGTAAAATCAAATACTCCAGAAAATTCAGATGAAGTCATCATAATTAGTCAATCAGAAGACGAAGTTATTGTAATTGACGATGATGAAGAAGGTGAAGTTGCCACAAACGAGAATACTGACTCCAATTCATCTTTAGATATAATTCATGTATTTAGGTAAATCACGCATGACATTTATTATACTTAATTAGGTAGTTAATATTTGTCATTATTATGTAATGAAATGCTGTTCGTTGGTAAGCGCATCACTCGAGAACGGTAAGATGGATTTGGATGAAATTATTCACATATACAGACCATGACCCTGACTAGGACATGGGAACTTTTAATTTATTTATTACGGTAACTTCCAAGGTTCCTGTTGGATAGTGTAGTTCTCGAATGAAGTTATTAAATAACTAGGTGTTGCCCGCCACTTCGTTCGAGGCAAAGACCTACTATATTAAATCTCTTTGGTTCGAGGACTACACTATCCAACAGGAACCTAAGAAGTTACCGTAATAAATAAATTAAATGTTCCTATGTCCTAGCCAGGGCCAGGAAACAACTATTATTGATGAATAAAGTCAACACCAATTAGTCATCATCATCATCAGCTCATTTTATGTCCCCACTGCTGGGGCACGAACCTTCCCTATGGATGGATAGGGAGAACGGGCCATAAACCACCACGCGGGCCCAGTGCGGATTGGTGGTTGTTAACGACTGCATGCTAATGCAGCCGGGACCAACGGCTTTACGTGCCTTCCGAAGCACGGAGGAGCTCGAGATGATAAAATTTTGGTCACCCATCCGATGACCGGCCTTTGCGAAGGTTGCTTAACCTCAGCACTCGCAGACCGGGCACGTTAACCACTGCGCCATCGAGCTCCTCCACCAACTAGTAGTTAACTAAAAATATAAACGAGTATTAACAGACATGATCGTAACTTTGAATTTGAACATGATTGGCGCAGTGTGGGCAGGCCTCCAACAAGGTGGACCGACGATCTGGTGAAGGTCGCGGGAAGCCGCTGGATGCGAGCAGCACAAAACCGGTCGTTGTGGAGATCCTTGGGGGAGGCCTTTGTCCAGCAGTGGACGTCTTTTGGCTGAGATGATGATGATGATGATGGCGCGAGTTTCGTTTCTATACCCATAATTAATAATGTAATAGCTACTTACTTTTGTGAACATAATACCTACGACGCAGACAACAGTTTTGGATTGTTCCTTGTCGCTTTTAAACTAAACTTACCAAAGAAAACTTCATTGTACACAAAAAAAAAAAGATTCAAACAAGCTATATTATTATTATTATTATTACCTACATACTTATTTACTTATAATTTTTTCAGCACTATAAATTTGGTAGAACCAGATTCTCTGCAAGAATACCTGACAACCGAGGACACATAATCGCAACCTTCAGTGACAATTTATTAAGGAGTTATTTAAATTAAATAATATGTATATTAATGTCAATTAGGTATTGTTTATAAAATAATTTGTACAGATAAGAGCTAGGATAATGCTGTTATTGTTTAAAAATGTGTAAAAAAATAATACTACCGTTTTTTAACGCCAACAATAGATGATAGATACCTACTTACTTATGTTACAAAATTTTGATCTTTTTAGCATTGAATAATGCTATTCGAATATTTTATGTTGTAAGTAACTAACACAAGTTTTCTTACTGACTTGAGTATTTTTTGGCTTTGTGAGACACTTTGCTTTCTCATTAAATCTGGAAAGAATCATGTGTTTCAAACTATTATAAAATATTTACATCATTCTCACATCCACTATTTTGCTGATTTGTATATATAATTGTAATGTAAAATAATAATAAACTATATTGCAATATGTCGTTATAAATACTGTTATCTACTCACTACTTATTACCCTAACCTTTAGTTAGTTAAAGAAGAGATTCTGCTTTCATCTGTTTGTTTTACAGTTAGTATATTGGAAGTATTCGAACAGATTATTACACATGATGCTCACGGCTTCTTTCTACCATCGGCAGAATTTATACTCACATCTTAAGAATCGAAATATTTGCATACTGTACAGTAAGCTTCGTCCCGCGTACATTCAAGTTGTGGAATGAGGTCCCTGCCAAGGTATTATTAAATAAATACAGCATGGGGTTCTTCAGAGAAAGGCTTGAGGGAAATAAAACCCAGTATTTACTGCACTGAACATTTATTAATTCCCATTTTTTATAAAATGTTTGAATTACATAAAGTAAACTGGAATGAAGTGCCAAAGGAAACTTTATTTGATAAATTTACTTCCACTTATCTAATTCAATTAAGTAAAAAACCATGAAATTACTTGTCTCTTACTTTGATAAGATCATTTAGATCTAATTCTACACATATTTCCTTTGAATCTGTACGTGGGTTTCGGTCCAATATTTCAGTAATAGGATAATAATTTTCTCTGTTGTCAACATTCCACCCAGAATACTGGAAAATAAAAAACAAAACATTAATACAAACATAGTTTCAAAAGTTTACACATGAAATGAAACTCTCAGTAGTATAAAGCCCTGCTAACAATTAAAATACATATTTTTTTTTCAGAATGTTTATTTGTTTCACATGTTTGAATTTTATTGAATTGTAAATAAAATTAAATAAACAAGATATCTTACCACACATGTGCACTTGTGCAGAATTTTTCCATTGGACTCCATGGGAATAAACTTCTGCAGCAAAGCTTTCCCATCTATTTTCCACAAGTTAAGTTCATCCAGCTTAGATATCACTGTGTCTCCATCCCATTTAACATCAGATTTCAACAAAACAAAATTGCCAGACTGTAAGAAACGCAAAACTTTATCAGTTTATAATATTCAAAATATGAGTTAGGTACCTACTCATACATAAATTCTTCATGCTAGAAGTATTTATTATAATTATCACTCTTGAATCATCATTAATTATTGACCCTAACACAATCATTTGATAAATTCTGAAATATTTCAATTCAGTTCTATAATCAAGTTCTTCATGCTAGAAGTATTTATTATAATTATCATTCTTGAATCATCATTAATTATTGAGCCTAACCCAATCATTTGATCAATTCTGGAATATTTCAATTCAGTTCTATCATCTTAGCCAAAAAAATGTTTTTTAGACTAGACATTGTCCATTCGCTGCTGGACAAAACTCACCCACAAGGATCACCATAACAACCAGTTATGTGCTGCTTTCATACAGTGGTTACCTGCGACCTTCTATGTCGTTCTACGTGCCTGGTGCCTGGTTGCCACTCCGGAACTGTTCCCCCTGGCTCTTATTAGTCCTATGAGTGAAGTGCGCTGCCTACTGTTACTTGAGCTTGGCAATTCTTTGGGCTGTGTTGGTAAACTTTGTTTTTCTAGGGATCTCCTCATTTGCGATTCGATCTTCTAGAGAAACCCCAAACATAGCCCTCTTCATTGCTCTTTGGGTGACCTTATAGTGAATATTAATTCACTGAAGCCATAAAGCTTTTATAAAAAAATGGGACATTGCCTTTTACTTACATGGAAATGCTTTGGTACATCTTTAGATTGGCTGGAATCTGACTTGTTTCCATCTGAACCATTCTTCTCATCATCGGAACCTTCTTCTTCATCCAGTTCTCCTTCTTCATCTTCACCTTCCTCATCTTCCTCCCCCTCGCCTTCACTTTCTTCTGAAGATTCATCATTTTTGCGTTTCTTTTTAGCGCTGTTTGGTGTCGGTTTAGATCGTTTTCGGCCACCTGCACGAGCAGCAGCTTGCTCAGTCTGCAATAAATAAAACATTATTTTGTTTAAACATACCCCTAAAACAATATCTTTTTATTAATAGCGTACTGCCACTAATGCAACGCAACAAAATAGTTATTATTCACCCATAAATCTCATCTAACCTATTCCATAGCTTGTCTCGTCAACTATTAGGTATAGAAGTTTAAAATTTAGACCTACACATTGCATTAACAGCTCCAATAATACAGCATTCTTAGTTTATCACTTCTATAAAAGATATAAGCGTGATTGAATTACCGGATCGGCTTCCGGCGTCCAGTCTTCCCCAGAGTCTTGGAACTCTTCAGGTTCAGGTCCTGGTTCAGAACCGTCAGATTCGTCATCCTTCTTAACAGACTTACGTTTGCGCATATTTAAAGTTACTTCAGAACAAAATTGAATATAGTTTCAGAGTCCTGAAAGCCCACGCCGCTTCTTGTAATTTATTACAAGCGATTCACTGAACGGTCAAAGCAAAGCAAGCTCATCAAGCAAACGAAAGATACCATAGACAACATAAATTTATTAGGTCTATGGACTAGAGGTGGTATACTTGGATTTAGTGACTGCGATTTGTACTGATTGATTACGTACTTGCTACCCACCTGCCCATTTAAATCACAGAAGTGCCTGACTATTTGAGTCGTGGTTGCTATAAAGAAAAAATAAGTTGAAATCTGAAATAGATCAGTAGATAAAAAAACAGTCCAAATGCATATTTCCTCTGGTGATATCAGTTACTTTTTGGTAACTGTTCTCCATGTTTTGCGACAGAGACAATTTTTTACTGACTTGCGTTGCGTCCTTGCATCCTTGCGTCTTGATCTCTTATTAGCTTAGAGCAAGCTTATTAGTCTGTGCGTCTTGCGGTCTTGCGTCTTGTGTCTGCTTGCATCTGCATCACAGAGTAAAGTATGTACTAATAAAAAAAGATGATTGTATGATGCTTGTATCCGTACTTTTATACCACTATAAACTTTATGAAACTCAAATCGATAAAAATCGTCTATTGCTTCTTTTGTTTCACTCTAAATTAAATTTTGAACTCTAAGCTGTTTGGTTGACAATGTGACTATTTAACAATCACAACGGACTTCTTGGCGGGAAAGTGAAGAGCCATGTCTGCGGTTTTGTTTTATTTTCTAAAATTTGTGTTATGTCGAATATTAATGTGAAATAATGGTGGATTAGTAACCGTTAAGTGTTTGTGAGTGTGTATTAGTGTTGGCAAATGAAACAAAACAGTGCAACGTCACTTTTCAAATTCTCTCAAGAAGTCCGCCCAAGGACTTAGAAAAGCCCCACGTCTTTACTGAGATACTCGAGGGGTTGGGGGCTATATCATTTCTCACTTCTCATTTCTATTATCATTCATCATCATCATACAGAAAATAAATATTGTTTATTTATGTATTACTTGTCAGAAAAATTACTTTGACACTGGCTAAATGTGCTAATCGCACGAAGCCATCAATAAAAGGAAAAATAATCACAACAAGTACTTATACAGTTAATAGCTTATTATCTCGGAAACAATTTTATTATAATAAATAAATGTTAAAATGTTAAAAGTTAAAAACGTTACATTCAAAATTCGAACGAAATAATCTAAACCACAGACCTATATTAACATCTAAACCAATTGCTTCGATCAACAATAGCAAGATATTTAGATATAAATGAGCAAACGCAGCTATTTTCATGCATTTTTGTTCTGGAACTTAAATCTATTCTAGTTCTATTATTGATTGAAGTTTTTTTGTTGTTGTTGTGTGTGAGTGTGATGACCTAAGCAGCTTTCTGTTTTAATGTGTATTTTAGTGCAATATTCATGGTGATTTTATACATTATTTAATAGCACAGACAACCACATAATTTACATATAAATCATACAATATAATACAACAAAAGATCGGTAAAGATCATTCCTCATCCTAATTACATTTAGTCGCATCTATCTCTTCGACCTAATGGTTCATAAGACCACGGTTTCAGACTCAGAGGTCCCGATATGATTCGATTCCCAGTAGGGCTTGTTTGTCAGGCTAGCTATCACCATCTTATCTAAATATCATCAATGTTTGTAGCATTTTATTGTGTTCCGGCTATAGATGCGAAGCTAGTTACTAACATTTCTAGCCTAACGGCTAGAAACGGCTTATTTGGCTTATTGTCATTTCTAGCGATAACTAGCGGCTGGAAACGGCTGCTTACATTTCATTGATATGATATGTTCACATGATTTAGTTTTTTGTTTTTGTTGTTTCTCTTCTGATTTATTTACCGTAGGATACATTTAACATAAATAGACATAAACAATGACATTTGCATCTGTAGGGTTTCGCCTTCAATGATAACGTCACTTTAGAAATAACTTATTTATTTTTCACTATTTTAAACACACAGTACACTTATACGTTGTTCTCCAACCGTGTTCCATCAAAAAAAGCCCCAACCAACCTCGAGACTCGCCTTTTATATCTCTACCCCCACTTGACACCTTTTTTCTTTTTCTCACGCCACGCGCCGAGTTGCCATTCCACAAAAACTAGAACTATTAAGACATCGTTTCGAGATTGGTTTAACAATTTTACATAATAATTAGGGTTACATGAATTGGGTATTATAAATAATAAATAGGGATGAATTTAGAAAACAGATTTTACTTTAGCTGCGATATGACCACTATAATTTACTTTAAAGTCGCTCAATTGACTCAAACATTCTTAATAAAATTACAATATTTTACTGAAAATAGGTCTCCAAATTATTAACACCTTACACTCGTCCATCCTGATAGCGTGTATGGTCCCCATGCACGTATCGGGTGAAACCTTACACTTGGCTGGACAGCTTTTAATAATAATAATCAAAATTAATCATAATATCGTATTTTAGACAACACATGTTATTAAAAGTAAAAAAAAAACAATTATGTATCATCTAATTCGTAATTGAGTTGTTATATCGCAGCTGACAAAAATACCGTATAATTTTTTTTTTTTTTAATTTTTTTTTTTTTTTTTTTTTTAAACCAAAATGTTGGTATTAATGTATTTATAGACTATTCGTAATAAATCAGCTATTTTATTACAAAGATTACAACTGTTTACTTTACTAATTCAATATTATTATAACGCTGACAAATTCCTTCGACGGCACAATATTAATTTTAATGCTCTAACATAATTATTTACATAAGTTTATTAATACCTTATTTATTTCGTGCGTTAAAAACTTGTATCATTTACTTTTATTGCCTCGGACACTTCACTCCCAGGACTTACATATTTACATATTACCTCGAAAACTTCACTCCGAGGACTTTCATGATAATGCCTCGGACTCTTCACTCCGAGGTCTTATTTATTCCTTGAACAATTCACTTCAAGGTCTATTAAAGTCACATAACATGGATAAACTAAAAAAATCAATTAAATATTCTCTATAACATTGTAATAGTTGTATTACTGTGATATCAGCGATTTGGTGAAACAATATCGTAACAAGTAGACAAGATTTACTATGAAATTATTGTTATTATTCTTTACTCCTCATTTTGGCTTGCATCACCTTCCTCATCACTCTCGCCTTCAACTTCCAACGCAGAGACGTGTATCCACGGTAACATCCTATCGGCAGCTACGGTAGTTTGACGTTTACTTTTCATGCCTTCAAGCCCCGGTATTGGTGACAATCTATATCGGTCATTCCCTAAAACCTTGACAACCCGATATGGACCTTCATATGCTGGCAAAAGTTTAGCGCTCTTTCCATTATTTTGAAATGCGGTTTTGGTAATCTTAACTAAATCGCCATGAGTATAAGTACGCGCTGGTTTTCGACCTTTGTCATACAACCGCTTTTGACTAACTTGCTCCTTATCAATTCTCTTCTTAACATCTTCACGCAAAGTTGTAAGATCAGCCGACTCCCTAGTTTCATCCGAAATTTCATTCAGTATGGGATTAACCTCACCAGATATTGACGTGCCAAACAAAACTTCGGATGGTGCCCTACCGATCGTCTTTTGTATCGTATTATTTAAACCCCACTGTATCTTGCCTAGTTTGTTGTCCCACTCTCTTTCGTCATGTCTAAGATTCTGTGCGGTTAGAGAGTCCAAAATCGTTCGGTTATAGCGTTCCACTTGACCGTTCGATCTAGGGCTCGCAACGGCGTTTAGTATATGTTTTACCCCTCGATCAAGACAGAATCTCCTAAATGCGTGAGCCGTGAAACAACTACCTCTGTCACTAATCAATCGTTCGGGTGCACGAAAAGTGTCAAAAATATCCTTTAAGACCTTGATCACACCTTGAGTCTTTGTGTTCCTCACTGGCTTTATAAAAACAAACTTCGTGAACGAGTCTACTACCACAAGTATATGAGTGTAACCTTGTTTGGACCTAACAAAGGGACCCAGATGATCAATGTGCAAGGTGTGGAATGGTTTCTCCACTTTGTTAATCGGGTGCAGAAATCCTTCCCGCTTACTAGCCGTTTTCTTTGCGTATGCACACTCTATGCAGGAACTTACATACTTTTTTACAAACCTAGCCATTTTAGAGAACCAGTATTTACTTTTGATTCGGTCCAAACATTTTTCGAAACCGACATGTCCGATGTCATCGTGATTTAATCTACATATTTGCCAACGAGCACCTTTAGGAACCACCCACCTAATATCATTACTGCCATTCCCTACACGTCTAAACAGTTTGTTGTCCTGAATCGTAAAATTATCTTTGATGTAATTGAGTCCCTTTTCATTTAATCCACTAGCAAGAATATCTCGTGTACGACGCAACTCTGAATCACCTAATTGAAGGGTGAGCAGCCAATCTTGATCACTGATTGACATGATTGATGGAAATGGCTCCGGATCTTGGTGTTCGATCCCCGCCATTGGATTCCTAGACAAGGCGTCCACGTGAGACATTTTGGTACCAGCCCTGTATTCCACCGAACAATCAAATTCTTGGAGCGCTAGCCACCAGCGAGCAATCCTGGGCACCAAATCTCGCTTTTGGAAAGTAGACCGAAGTGCACTACAGTCTGTAACGATCTTGAAAGCCTTGCCCAACAAATACACTCTAAACTTTTTAAGAGAACAGACGACCGCTAACGTTTCCAGCTCGTACGAGTGGAAATTCTTTTCCTCAGGTGTTGTCTGCCGACTGTAGTACGCCACCGGTTTCAAGGAGTCCTGATCGCACGACCGTTGCAACAAAATACTACCAATACCAATTTTGCTAGCGTCGGTATGAAGTTCCATTTCTGAAAGGGGATCAAAAATAGCTAAGACTGGCCTGTCAATGAGATGCTTTTTTTAAAGTAACAAACGCAGTTTCTTGAGCCGCACTCCACACCCATATTGCGTCTTTCTTTAACAAACTGGTTAATGGAGATGCTATCTGTGCGAAACCGTAAATGAATTTCCTGAAGTAACTGACCAAACCTAGGAACTGTCGTACCCCATGTACATTTTCTGGATTAGGGAAGTTGGTAACCGATTGGATTTTGGTGTTGCCTGGTCTAATCCCTTCGGAACTTATTTCATACCCTAAATAATCGATCTCGTTTCGTAAAAAGGTGCATTTGGATAGGTTCAATTTGAGGTTGGCCCCTTCTAAGAGCCTTAAAACGTCCTCTAGGTGGTTAAGGCATTCGCGGGTCTTTTCCAAATATCAACAGGTCATCTATGTACACCGTAGCCTTATTGAAACGAGCAGAACCCAGCACGTGATTCATCATTCTTTGGAAAACAGCCGGTGCATTCGCTAAGCCGAACGGCATCCGATTGAATTCGTACTGGCCGTCCGGCGTGACGAAGGCTGTTAGGGGCTTTGACTGCTCAGATATTGGCACTTGGTAGTAGCCAGACATTAAATCCAGTGTGATGAAACACGCCTGACCCGACAACCTGGCTATTTCATCATCGATGATAGGCATAGGGTACCGTTCTTTAATAGTGATCGAGTTTAGCATTCTGTAATCTACACATAACCTGGATGATCCATCCTTTTTCTTCACTAGTATGATAGGGCTTGCATAGCTAGATACTGATTCCCTTATTATGCCTGCATCTAACATGTCTCCTACCATATGACGCACTTTATCGCGTTCATGATGTGAGAGTCTATAAGGCCTGTACACCACTGGACGCTGGCTAGTTAATTCTATGCTCATCTCCGCGCTGCTACTACAACCTAAACTAGCTAGATTATATGCGAAGCAATGTTTATAACGATCAAGCAGAGTGAATAACTTTTCCTTATCTTGTTCGGATACAGACTCTCCTACATGCACCTGTTCCTTAACAATAGGGGCTGAAGCTAAACTATCCGAGCTAGGAACCTGCGTGGTTAAACGATTAACAACATCGACTCTCTCGGCGCGAGAAAACACCATATTCTCCAACAGTAAACAAGGTATCGTACACGGTGTTACCGTTACGTATACTTCACCATATTTAACAGAATAAACCCCACCGGAGACAACATATTGTTCTTTTGGCCTTCCTATAAGTTTAGAACTCAGCAACATACTCCCAGTAAATATCGGTTGAGTAATGGCTTTAATACTTGCAGCACCATACAGTTTGTTATTACAACTAACTCTAACTTTAATTAAATGTTCCTCGTTTTCCGGCAATGTCTGGCAAGGCATTATCGCGTCTAGAGTCAAAAACTGTAAAACTGTTGAGTCCTTAAAAATTACCACATGTGGTTGCTCGGAGAAAGACTGACCGATCAGTATAGGTTTTTCCAACAGATCATCCGACACGACCCTGCACGAAACCGTGGCCTTCACATTATCAATAGTCAAATCTAGCAATGCTGAACCAAGTGATTGAACTAACCTACTTCCGAACCCCATCATCGCTGTGGGACGTTGATCATGTGAATGTCCTAACTTTTCTAGCACAGATTCCTTGATTAAAGTAACGTCGCTACCTAAATCTACAAAAGCCTCTACTTGAGCACCATTCACAAAAACTTGTTTTATAAACTTGGCATTAGGCCTTTGCTCAGAGTTAAAATACACATAGTTTTCGGGACTGACCCGGGGATTGGTGGTTTGTCTTTATGGAAGCAAGTTTCCAATGTATGACCTATTTTGTGGCAACGTTTACATTCCAATAGTGGCTTAGGGCATTGTTGATGAAAATGACCTTTGTCTTTACAATTAAAACAGAAACTTAAATTGGATCGCTTTGTGAAAGATTTACTGTTGTTGGCACTACCATCGGTATTGTTGTTGGTACTATTCCTATATCTGTGTGGAATATGAGGAATCATTGTTTCCTTGTTGCTCATTAAGAATTGTAACAACAGGCCTGGTTCAGTACACCTAAGAGCCAAAGCACTTGACTTGACAGTTCTATCGCTAATACCGTGAATTATACAATCCACGGCCCGCTTACCGTGTATCTCGCATTGATTTAATAATGCCAGTTTCTCATAAAAATAAATGTCGATTGGTTCACCAAATCTACTGCGCCGCTTCAGCATATCCTCCAAGGACTGGCCGTAATTTTGTTCGCACGGAAACGCACTAGTTAGTTTTTCTTGCCATTGCGGCCACGAGTACATAATGGAGTCTAAACTTTCGTACCATGTTTTGGCCAGTCCTTGCAGTTTTTGCATAGCGAAATGTATCGTGGTTTTATCGCTCCAACCGTAAACAGAGGCACATTCGTTTACCTTTTTAAGCCAAATATCTACGCGCTGATTTTTAATAGAAGGGTCAAAATTTGGTAAAATATTCTGATATTCTATACTGCGGGTATTCGTATGTGCACTCTGAGTAACCGTTGGAGATGACAAACCGTTCTTTATAGTCTGAATAAGATTAAAAACATCTTTACTAGAAAATGTAGGGCTACGTGACCTTTTAGGAGAGTTTGCGTCGTTGACTCGGCGCTTACTCGCAGGCTCCGGCACCACCGCGCGGGTCCCGCTGCGTCGCCGGCCGCCGCTGAGTCGCCGGCCGCTGCTGCGTCGCCGGCCGCTGCTGCGTCGCCGGCCGCTGTCACGCTGACGCTGCCGGCTGTCTCGTTCACTGCGACGTCCCTTGTCTTCTTCGCGATCCTCTAGTAGTTGGCGCTCCAGACGACGGAGTCGTTGACGCTCGCGTTCCAAGTCTGCTTCGCGCCTCATCCAGTGGCGACTGCCACTGCGGCTGCGAGTGTGCGTGCGCGCACTGCTGCGAGCACGCCCTGCAGCCCTGCTATGAGCCCGACGACTGCGCGAACGCGATCGACTTCGGCGTCCGCTGTCCTTGTCCGGCCTTGGTGCACCTCGATCTGGGGTAGCCAGCTGTCGCTGGTCTCCATCTCGATTGTTGGACGTATCCATTGTGCTATTCAGCGATGGATACGTCCAACAATCGAGATGCCACTTCTGACTTGTAGGGTTTCGCCTTCAATGATAACGTCACTTTAGAAATAACTTATTTATTTTTCACTATTTTAAACACACACTTATACGTTGTTCTCCAACCGTGTTCCATCAAAAAAAGCCCCAACCAACCTCGAGACTCGCCTTTTATATCTCTACCCCCACTTGACACCTTTTTTCTTTTTCTCACGCCACGCGCCGAGTTGCCATTCCACAAAAACTAGAACTATTAAGACATCGTTTCGAGATTGGTTTAACAATTTTACATAATAATTAGGGTTACATGAATTGGGTATTATAAATAATAAATAGGGATGAATTTAGAAAACAGATTTTACTTTAGCTGCGATATGACCACTATAATTTACTTTAAAGTCGCTCAATTGACTCAAACATTCTTAATAAAATTACAATATTTTACTGAAAATAGGTCTCCAAATTATTAACACCTTACACATCTGTATTAAATGTTAAAAACTCAAAATTCTCATACAAAATGTGACACCGTGAAATAGGACTATCTTAATAATTTATTTCTGAGAGAATTGATTTATTTGGTCTGACATTTCCATGAAATAGGTGTGGACAGATACCTAGTAATAGTAAGCATTAAGTTGTATTTCTTTAATGCACCTAAAGCATGTGCGCCTGATTTCCAGCGTTTGGTTTTTAATGATGATTAGATCCAAAGTAAACTAATTTAGCTACCTTTATTCTTATAATTTTCATACACCACCACCTAAACACAAACGTTGTTTCTTAGTTTTTCGTCTCTGAATTAAGTAAATTAGTAGGTATAAACGGTGTCTTCGGTGTTTATTTAAAAAAAAATAGCAGAACATAATAATAAGTGTTACTGTATAACAAAAATAAGAGTTTAACAATAAAAAATGTAATAAAAATCGTTTTTTTTTCGATGCTCAAGTCGGGTATCTACCCAGTATCAAGCGGCTGGTTATTCGTTTCTAGCCGCCAGTTCCTCAGTAGTTCATTTCAGTTCAGGGATTCCGGGTGAAATGCGGTTCCATCTTTAGCACTGTGCTCATGTTTTTATCTCACCGATGTTATGTGATGAGAAGGCTAATGATTTTAAAATTTAATTAAAAAAATAATAATTAAAAAATTTAAAAGTAAAATTTAAAAAGTCTGTCACTCTTGAATGATCTTATGAGTACATGGTGGTCTTGAAACGAGATAATTTCCTTTATAACCTAACCTAAAAGCACCAGCCAAACTCTTTTTTCAATTCATTCGAATAAGATTCAAAAAAACAAACCAGCGGATCAATAAATCAAAATTATTAAATCCAACAGAGAGACCATAGTTATTCAACGAAATCGCATCCAGTCCAGCACGTAGTCGAATGAAATAATCGAATCGAATATAGCATAACGAAGTAACGAACGATGAAAACAACGTATCTAAAAATCGATATGAAGTATCGTAAAATAGGGGCCGCTAGCTTCGCTCATTTATGGTTTTTGTCAGTCAGTCTCACTCACTCAAACGTTTTGTCCATTTCCTTGCATTGTCATATCAGCTGATTGCGTCATTGGGTTTATAGACAATAACGCAAAAACAAAAAACAAGTCGTAGTATCCAGTTTGTGCAATCTTTTGGTGATTTTGGAAATTTCAGTGTAACTTTAATATCAGAATGAAGTTCCAATATAAAGAAGAGCATTCTTTCGAGAAAAGGAAGACCGAAGGAGAGAAAATACGCAGGAAGTATCCGGATCGAGTTCCAGTAATTGTCGAGAAAGCCCCGAAGGCTAGATTGGGAGACCTCGACAAAAAGAAGTATTTAGTTCCGTCTGATTTAACTGTCGGGCAGTTCTATTTCCTGATCAGGAAACGCATCCACCTGAGGCCGGAAGACGCGTTGTTCTTCTTCGTGAACAATGTTATCCCTCCTACTTCGGCAACCATGGGCTCGCTTTACCAAGAACACCACGACGAAGACTTTTTCCTCTATATAGCTTTTTCTGACGAAAATGTTTACGGATGTTTCTAAATTCCATTATTTTGTCACCATATTTAAAATAATTTTTAACATATGGTGATATTTAGATTTAAGGCCTAGTTTAATAATTGATGTATTATGTTACAATGGTGATAATTATTTTTAATTTGCAATTCCACTTACAACTATATAATTTCAATGTTAAAATTAAACACCAATAAATGTGAAAAGAAGTGCATTGTTTTAATCTCTTTGTTTGGTTTAGGAGTGTGATTATTTCTGTATTGAAACAATAAACATAAAAACACAGCCTGTTTCTTTTTCAATAATCCCTGTATTTTATATTGTAATAATATAATAATTACATAGGTAAAATATTTTTGAGAAAAGCAACTATTTGAAATGTATTTACTTAGCAGCTCATTATGAAACTGTTGTCGTACTGGAGAACAAAAGAAATTGTTTTATCAGTTTGAATTCTATGAGGGCATAACAAGTATCATGTGTCTCTTTGGCATAATGTATGGTTCATTTGTAATTTCATTCCAAATAATTCAAACACCTAACAAATTTTTGAAACATGTATGATTTTTCATTGGTAACGAGTAAGCACTTTGCCTTCACCTCCCCCGATGTTAAGAGATGATAAGGCTAAAGGTGTAAGTGCACTTCATCTGGAATCCTCAACTACTGGGGCACTGGCTATCTTTTCTCTAGCTGGAACACTCCAATGTCACTATCATCTGAGACCGGTCATCTTATACACAACCACAGAGGCGTTGGTGTTAACCAGTTCACTGTCCTGCAGCACATATAAAGTACAACAAATTATTTAACCACTATTTCATTTTTTGGACAGTAAACCTGTTAAGTAATGTTAATGCTGAAGATTGAAGCATAAAGATGGACTGGAACAATCAGCCGAGAAGCAAGGCACTTTAACACTTCTGCCTTGCCAGAACTGAACAGAAATTTTTAAAGTCCAAAGCTATAACCTTACATTCTCAGTAAAATTATTATTTCAGAAAATGTCATGGCAGGTAAATAACGTCTGACCCCCTCAGAGCAATAACTTGCAATCAGTCATATACACCTAAGACCTCAATACTTATAAAAGAAGACAGATAGTACCTACCGCCTCTATCTCTTCATGCCAAAGGTTTTCTGGCAGAGATCGCTTATGTTACGATAAGACCGCCTTTACCTATAAATACTAGGTTTAAGAATATGCGTAACTGTTTCTTTCATCAGTGTTTGAGCAATAAAGTATAATATACTTATATATATCAATCTTCTTCCTCAGCCTGTCGCCTACCAATGCTGTGTGTAACCTCTCATTGCGAGCCACCTCTCTCTGTAGGAAGCCATTCCCACCACCCAATTCTTTCCGGCGACTCTATCCTTATCGTCTTTCCATCAGCAGGTTGCTGTCCTAAATTTCTTACAGGTCTTTGTAGCCATGTTACCTTGTGTGACCATCGTCCGTCGTTACATCTGCACCTGCAGACACGTCCCGCCTAACGTCGATTAGTCACGTACGCCTGCGGATCTCGGCATTTCTTATTCAGTACCGAAGTGAGAACCCTAACATCGCGCATTCCATGGCCCTTTCGTGTCACCTGCAAACTATGTACTATTTCTCTTGTAAGGGCTCTTTTAATTAACCTTTTGAGCGCCAAGCAGCGATGTGCCACCAACGCCACGCTACAAATCTATAACGAGCTAGCAGTTTGCCCGTGACTTTCTATGGTGGCACAATAGGCTTGCTTCTCTCTAAGCGATCTAATAGGTACAGGTACTTCAAAAACATCCGTGTCCTGACAGTACCTTCACCAAACAAAATGTTAGCGCTCCATGTTTGCGCTTAGTCCAGGAGTTAATTTAATAGTTTTGAGCTATTACCTGCACATATAAATATAAGCACTTTATGCTGTTCCACTGCTAGGCATAGACCTCCATGACTGAAATCAAGGCATCGCTACAACTGATAGGTATTGGCCTTACCACAAAGCTTCTGAAATACGGGTTGAAAATCAGAAACACATTGCCGACTTGGGAACTGAACCCAAGACATCTGGATGAAACTCGGCCTCCGACGATATAGATATTGGGGTATATTGCGTCTTTAAGATTTTCCATACTTAATGTACATTGCGAGCCAATCTATTGTCCAGTTCCAGCAATTGATGCTAGAGACGGGATTTTTCTTCTCCAAGTTAGAAAAGTAATCGCCTCTGCGGTCTACTGGTTAGATAAACCTAGAGGTCCCGGGTTCAATTTTAGGTAAAGCTTGTTTTAAGTCTGAAGGCTAGCTACAACAATCGTATCTAAATATGTAGTCCAAACCTCAATGTAATGGCCAAATAAATATTATCTTATCTTTAAGTACGTGGTTAAAAAAACCGGACTAACATAAAAAAGTAAGTAACTGCAAAGAGAAAAAACTGAAAAGAAAAAAACAAGCTCTACGATCCCAGAATTCAATTTGAGCAATGTTGAATGCAACGTGAAATATTTCCTTGTCCGATACCTATACGTAAATAATAAAATCTATAATAAATGAGTATTATTATGAGGCGGGGACAATCACCAACCGAAGAGAGTGCGGATTTAATCGAGCTAGCCACGGCCGCTTGGTTGATGATTGTCTCCGTCACTCAACGGTTTGGTCAGCGCAAGCTGATTGATAATGCAGCCGCTGCTAAACGCTAAATGCTGATAGCTACGCTTCTTTTTTCAGACTTCTTAAAAAAATTAAGATATGAAAGTGCATACTATTGTTCGTCAAATTAAAATATAGTTTTTGTGCACCCTGAAGGTCCATTCTTTTATTTATTTATTAATATTATTATTATTATTAGCGGCCAAGCGGCACTTTTTCTTCAGATTTGATTTTACGAATTTTGCGATTTTGAATTGATAACTATTATTTATCAAAATAAAATGTAGACTATGTTATCCGCAAGGCATGTAGCATTCTATATGTGAAAGAATTTTTTGAATTCGACCAGTTGTTCCATAGATTACCCTCCGCAAACAAACAAAGTCACAAACTTTACCTCTTAATTAACAGTATATAGATATATAGTAAAAAGTAGTGATGAGGGCAATTGTTCCATCGATAAATTATATTTACGTGTTTTTATTCAAAAATATTTTAGTTTAAAAATATATATTTATAATTTGTTTATATAAGTTAACTCACATCAACACATCGGCACTGTAGTATCATATTACATAGTTATGACATCAAATAATATTTTTATAAATCTACTTTGTATCCAGAGCAAAATAAGAAACTTTTTTGTAACTTATAAACATCAATTTTTTTTATTGTTATATTATGTATAACAATAAAAAAAATGAAATGAATGTTTTTAATGAATGTCTATGAATTCATTAAAAACTTATTATCGAATCACATCACTAGGCGTCTTGCTATAAAGACTACGGCGTCTGGGGCACTTAAAAATTTGTCCAGAATAATTTTGCTGTTTTTAAAATCGAAATAAAAATGTAAGTTTAGGGTTTTAGATATTACGAACAAAGAAAAACAAATTGGTTTGTTTTTTTTGTTTATGTATCTTATCTTAGCGGGGCCTGCTGAGGTTTCCCTCTCGCAGTAACACTTCGACCCATCGGAATCTTTTGTGCAACCCCATCCTTTCACGCTTCTTCCTCCGTAAAGATAGATACCATAAGTTTGGCAACGTCTTTAAGAGCGAAGAGCCTGAAGTTCTCCGGTTGCGGATAAGCCGACCCCAGGAGTCCCATTCTTTTCCTAGCCAGAGTCGCAGTCACACAGTAGGTGCTGCATTGACTCCGTTTCCTCTCCACATGCTCTACACAAGCTATTTGTTGATAGATGCATTCTGTGAAGAATTTGTTTTGTGGCATAGTGCCCTGTCAAGGCACCGATGGTTAATCGGTTTAGAATGTTTTATCCCATCAAAAACAATACTTGTCAAAAAAAACCAAGTCTCGCAACTCAGTTGTTCTGCGGTAAAAAGTTGTGAGATCCATGTAATACCAAGTCGGTTATTAATTTATTCAGTCTCTACAAGCGACTTTCTGTCTTAATACGTCCAGTCTCTACGACCACGATCGTGGTCCATAACATTCTTTAATGTTTTATATAAATATATTGAGACTTGGCCATCGCACTAAATAATTGAATTTACATGTGTTTTCAGGCGATTGAATTTACACGTGTTTTCAGGCGATGGCGATGGATATGGGATTACAAAGCTATTTATGCAGTTGGTGTATCTAGAAAACTGGACCGAAATTGCAAAATATTTTAGTTTTTCCTTGATTCATACACCAAACACTACTTATATTCCAAATTTGAAGCTTCTAGGTCTGCTAGAAGTGCCTTAGAATTTTGATGATCGGTGAGTCAGTCAGTGAGTGACAAAATTAAGAAATTTGACCCGTTATAATTCTTAAAATACTGGTTCAAATTGAATGAAATTTGAAATATACGTGTCTTTACAATGCCTGCATGGTTACTGAAAATTTCAGTCTTCTAGTTTTATCCACAACGAAGTTACAGGGGGTCGAAAATGGTCTGAATTGCTTCGAGAAAAGGATGGTACGGCCGTGACGCTTTTTTGCTCGACTTGGTGGGGGCACGGCCGTGCCCCCAGATACCCGGCTGCTCTTTCCATTCGATGCTGTGCCTGTTTATGATGTACCTAATCTTTTAAGGCCTTGTTAATGGTACTTGGTGTAACTATTACCTAATCTGTGACTTGGTGCAAGTGTCACAAACGGCTCAGGACCAATGAGCTGGGACTCCGAGCCCTACCTGGCAAGTCCATCCGCCTCCTCGTTGCCATGAATTCCCATATGGCCTGGGACTAGCGATGAAAGAGACTTAGTTTTTTAATGCCTATTAAAAAGACTAGACTATTTTTTAAAGCCTTACGACTAGATTAGTCTTGTAACCCTTTAGTCTTTAGTCATAAGACTGCAAACTGACGACTAATTTCAGTCGTAGTCTCTAACCTTATAACGTAAAAGACTAAAAGGACTAAATGCGCCTTTTCGCCTTGGGCTGGCGTGTTACATAGAAAATCGAACGTTTTGATAACTCATGAATAAAATAAAATTGCAATGCAGCTACATTGTAAAATTACGGTTGTTGTCTATTTACTACCTTTCTACCTACACACAAGTGTTTATTATTTGAAGTTTTTGTACATAAGGCAATAAATTATTTCTTTTAAGAGCGATTATTTTTTCATGTTCATGTATAATACTCAGGCGCGAGTCCTTTTAAAAACAACTTGTCGTTTTAGTCTTTTAGATTTTTGAAAACAGCTCTAGTCATTTAAGTTGCTTAGTCTTTTAATATAACGACTAAGTCTTATTAATAAAAACTCGAACCTTTAGTCTTTATTTTAGAGTCGAGTCCTGTAAGAATCAATCTCACCTTGTTATGTCCACCTAGCTTGTTTAGAGCTTTGGTGGTTTCTAGAACATGGCCAGAGTCGACCCGGGGCGATATGAGTGACTTGAGCGCAGCTTGGCTGTCACTTAGAATGAATATATTAATATTCTGCTTTGCGCATAGGAGAATTGCGAAAGTTTCTGCTTGGTAAACAGTGGCAAATTTTCCCATGCTTTGATTATGCTTGAACTCGTTATTAAAGACGCCTGCCCCACAGGGGCGTCCGACTTCATTTTTGATCCGTCGTCGGCATACCAGATTAGGCTGTCTTTTTCCATTCGTCCCTGATTGGAACATAAACTTTAAATTTCTTTTTGAACATGAATATAGGAGATATTTTATCGCACCACATTTCCATGACCCTGTCAGGAATGTCACTTGGTTTCCATTTTGTGTGTTTAGTCAGAGTTTTAGATGCGTCCCACAGTCCGGCCACCTTTAGTTTATGTAACGCTTTCTTTGCCTCCCAGTTAGTGTTCCTGGGGTTCTTCCTACGCACAGTTTCTATGGTTTCACCTAGTCTGTACCTAAAGCATATTATAGTTATGATCGGAAAGGGAAATCTCATTAGACAAATGCCAGTTTGTGATGTTCCTTACCGCTCTATTGTTAGCAATGGTTACATCGATCACATGTGCCCTGCGGGCGTTGAAACAGTAAGCTTGCTGTCTTTGTTAAGTAATTGCATGGATGAACTTACCAGAAATTCCAGAAGCTTCTCCCCCCTTTCATCGCGTTCGCGTCGTAGCCGATGATGACATCTAAGTTTTCTCGGCTGCCGTACGTTACCAGTTCCCGTATCGTAATTGTTTATGTATATTTATGAATAAACGTTCTAACTGGATATTGTCTTCTATAAAAGACGTGACGTGTGGAGCACAAAATTGTTTGTCTTCTATACATGTCCGTGACGCTCAAAAGGTTAAGAAGTTTGTTGTCGGACGGCTGCCGCATGTTTATGTTTACACTGCGTTCCATATTTAAAAGTCGGTCGTGCAGCTCTGATGTTTAATATGAAACCGCACGGCAGCAGTACCCTAACCCTAAGGAGCCCTAACCATCTATCTAGTATACCACTGACTTGATCCATTGATCGGATGGATGGTATTCGTGGTACTAGTTGTAAACCTCGTTGCTAATCAGAACGTGTGAGAAAAGGCTTGGAATCTGTATGTCGACTAAAAAAACATTTGGTAACTTGGCTGGTAGACCAAGCCGTTACACGATCAGTCCTTGAATCAATGCCAAAAATATGCGATATACAATACTAAAATGTAGCGAAAACAAAAGAATATACGAATATTCTTTTATTTTCTCAGATCCAATATGTTGCCAATGCCTACTTAATTTACCTTAAATATTTTTTTAAACCCTCTAATTATTTTATCATATATTTATCATTAAATATTATTATTGTTTTGCTTCATATATAAAATACACACTAGCTGCCCGGACAGACTTCGGCTTCGTTCTGTCAAAAGCATTTTTTTTCTTCTCTTTATGAAGCCCTCCCAGTTATATTATGAAGTCCTTTCAGTGTGCCCATAAGGAACATACTAAAAAAATATTTGCCGAATTGGTAGTCTTTCTCGAGTTTTGCGCTTAGCAACATTAATTTTTATTTATAGATTATTATTTTGCTTCATATATAAAATACACATTATTCTAGTATGTTTTAATAGATTCACTGCTGAGCTTTCAGTTTATAAGCTCTCTCCATCTGACTGGTTGTCTGGAAGAAATCGCTTGAAAGCGATTATACCGTAAGTTTGAAAATTATATATATTTTTTGTTTATGTTTTATAGTGTTGCAATAAAAGTAATATATATTTTAAAGTATTTGTTTGTTTGTTTTGTATTTCCAGCAATTCTATGCACAAAAAAGAAATAATTATATTGGCTTTCCAATCACAGCCGCCCTGTGACCAGCCACAGTCTCCCTGTGACCACGGACCCTGCAAAGGATCCGAAACGTCAGGATAAACATTAAATAATGTAAAATAAAATAAACGCGAGTAGATCCGTAAAAGTTGTTTCATTTAAATGGCTTTTTCGCTTTTTCTCTGCCCAAATCATCCCAATCCTTAGATACAGATACAAAAATAAGGAGAACCCTTAATACATACCGCGCTCGAGCAACGCTAACATAGGCCTCTTGTTCGGACACGGATCTCGGAACAGCTCTGAACAATCCAAGCGCAGCTGTAGCAAGATTCCGTTTCCGTGAGAGGTTGTATGTTGATCGAGAGCGTTTGTATCAAGATTACCTTCTGCAGTCTCCTTATTTTGTGGTACAGGCCTCTTCTCCATTTGCAATAAATTTTCATGGTCCTTTGCCAACCGCATCCAATGCATCGCAGTGGTTAAAAAATGAGATTCAGAGTGTGATGTGACACAGTAATCATGATCATAAGGCATATATATATAAGTCATAATCAGACCTTTTTCTGTATGAACTGTTTTACTGTTGTATACATATATATTGGTAGAGAGCCCTAGAAACACGACAGATAAAGGTCTAGAAAAGAGCAAGAACGAGTTTTAAATTCTATATGAGTTTTTTAATGTAAGCAATTATTTTGATAACACGTACATATTTAAGGCGTGTCTTCTGCGCCTAAAAATAACAAAACATGTTAGCAAAACATTGCAGTCTCCTGCGACTTTAAAAACACAAACATCTAACAAACATCTACCTACTCGACAAAATGACTTTGGATGAAGAAGACGTACTCGATGTATTAGAAGTTATTTTACATACAGCAAGAAAAAGTAACCGATTTTGCGTTCGACCCTATCTACAGTGACGTACTTTTGATATTTATGCAAAATTACAAATAGAAGATCGATTTGGACTGAAATCTTTTAGTAAAATTATTTAGTTAAATATTGTTTTGACAACGTCACACAAAACTTAAGAAAAAGAGACAAAATAATGATTAACTAAATAAATGCTGAAATAGTTTTTATGCACAATGCACAACCTCAATGTTCGCAAGCAACGATGAAATGAAATTACCCCTCCCCCCGCAGGCGAACACAGGGATGTTTTCCGTCCGCCTGAGATAACATGTTTTCCTTTGTTCGCATGTTCCCAACTTTATCAGGAGTTCAACTTTTCTTACATCTATACAAGTCTTCGCATGAGTCCAACTTTTATTTTTTATGCTGCTTGTTTGAGCCAACAAAACAGGCCACGCCCATATTTTGTAATATGTTTGATGTTAGGTGTTAGAAAACACAAAACAGTGTAGCAGGAGACCCGGCTTTATAATCAGGGTTGTTAGAAATAAAACTAATTAATTCACAGCTTTAGCCAATTTATATTTATGTCTACATGTTAAATGATATAATTATTAATATGGAAATGTGTGTCGCACACGCTAAATTATGGAGACTTGATAATCATTTTCTTATAATAAATTACTAACGTCACTGTTATACTGTTGCAAATGGAAACCTCAAAAAAGACCATTAAAATATCTTGGATTGTTACATATAA
The DNA here is from genome assembly GCA_963082485.1 of Eudonia mercurella. Classification (NCBI taxonomy): domain Eukaryota; kingdom Metazoa; phylum Arthropoda; class Insecta; order Lepidoptera; family Crambidae; genus Eudonia; species Eudonia mercurella. The sequence goes on along the minus strand of OY720035.1, from coordinate 8,781,106 downwards.
AAATCCATAGTAAAGTCATTGCTAAGATAACTATTACAGTCTAGTTTTAATTACTTTGGAATAATCAATACCTTTGAAAATGTTTTATAGTTATATGTTATTAGAAACTAAATACTTATACACTTAACTATTTGAATGCAAAATTAGGAAATGCCGATAATATATAGTTATATGTTATTAGAAACTAACCCTCTTATTCATAAAAACTATTTAAGCATTATTTAGTTAAATATTGTTTTGTCAACGTCACACAAACATCATTTTGAATTTGGGAAAAAGAGACAAAACAATGATTAACTAAATAATGCTTAAATAGTTTTTATGAATATGGGGGTTAATACTTATACACTTAACTATTTGAATGCAAAATTAGGATATGCCGATAATATGCCACTAGAACCTCATATAACTATGTGATCTCCGTGACGGTCGTCCTCGGGATCGCATGCCACGACCTCGCGCGCCGCTTTCACTATCTGTGGAAAAGGAAACGCGTTACAAGTTATTGAAATTCACATTGAAGCGGAGTTGGTTTGGCTCTGGTTTCTTATCCATATAAATATCAAAGAATAAAATACAAAAATTATAATCCGTTTGTTTCGCAAAGTGTAACGAACCCTGCAAAGTGTCTAACGTATCTGAATTTCCTGCCAGCGACATTGCGATACCTATTTAATTAGTATTCGACAGATAAGCGGAGCAGTTGCTTTATGTACTACTCACAACAATACATTTTTGAGAATATTTATTTACATATAAATAATTGAAAAGTGCGGGCTTAGAACCCGCACCCCATGACATACCGGCGGCGGATTAAAAAAGAGCCACGATAGCATAATTGGTAGTGCACCTGACCCGGTATTTTATGAGGTGCGGGTTCGAATCCAAAGATATTTTTAAATACGTTTTAAGAAAATTTGCGTAAAATTATACACGCCAGATTTCTTGGCTTGAACTTGGCTTGACACGATTCCGTGTAATCATAATCATATAAATAGTTTTTGTTGTTATTTCTATTTAATATTAATGTGTTTAATCTTGATACCATTGTTAAGATTTTTAGTTATTTGCCATAAAAGTTAAAATCCTGTGGCGAATTTTATCAGGATTTAATAATAATTGTAAAGTTTTTTTTTTCAGTAATTTCATATAGTTTTGTATGATAGTTAGGTACAACACCGTTCACACAAAAAAAATAAAAATGTTACTGAGAACATTGTTGTTGGAAAACGTTTCACTATTTAACGTCAAGGTCGGCGCCTCGATTACACTAAACACCCAATATACTCAGTGTAGGTATAAAATGAAATAATAACCTTGTCCTAACAGAATGCAATTGGTACCTTTTTAAAATGATAACAGTTTTTTCATGAGGCAGTAGCGAGTCTTATTTATTCATTAAAATGACTGAGATTCTCAACACACTAAGAAGTTAAAAGAAATAAGTTTTCCTTTCTAGGCGTATGGCAAAAGTAAGAACAGTAATTGTGTAATATATTGTTCGATAACATCTTGGTTTTTTTAAGCTAACTGGTTTTTGCTATTCAACGATATTTTAATGAAGCTAAAATGTTTTTTTAAAGACCTACTGAGATTTTCAACACACTAAGAAGTTAAAAGAAATAAGTTTTCCTTTCTAAGCATATGGCAGAAGTAAGAACAGTTATTGTGTAATATATTATTCGATAACATCTTGGTTTTTTTACGCTAATTGGTTTTTGATATTCAGCGATATTTTAATGATGCTAAAATGTTTTTTTAAAGACCTAGAGGCATGTAACATCTCAAAAGAGTTATAACTGACACTGACTAAATAAATCAAAGGATATAATTAAATGACATACGATATCGATAAAGATCGTACATTTTGTAGCGTTCGCCACAATCGACCTCTTTTTATTTCCGCATAAAAAGTTCTTTGTTATTTATTTTATTCACTGGCGTTTAGCGGATGAAGTTTAAATAAATTGAGAGATGAGAGATGGAGACAGAGAGTTTTATCGCTTAGAGTTTTTTTGGAATTGGATTGGGATTTTAAAGAATTGTTTTCTTTTTTTATATTTATTCGCAAGGTCGAATTCTCTTTTTTAGATTTTCCTTTACTTCTCCAGCATCCTTACTATACCCTCGGCGGTGGGAGTGTTCTGTTTTCTCATTTACGAAACATATTCTGCGCTTAGAATACTTTTATTGTGCGGTGAAGTGATGCTCATGTTCCACGGGCTGGAGCCAGCGTTCACTATTCTCTTCATACGGTGTGTAAAAACCAAAAGTTTCATCTACACTCCAAGTGAAATAGAAAATATTTTTTCACTTTTACACACACTTTTACACAATTTAAATGTAGTACGTTATAATTTTAATAAAACGCCAGCTGTTCGAAAAAGACTATGGCCAAAAGGCCAATAAGTACGTTGCAGTAAAAATTAAAAACAAAATGGTAATTGGAAGATGAAAAAAGTCACATCACTATTGAGATGACACATCACTATCGAACATAAAGTAAATATACAAACGGAATAGAGCAACAAACACGAGCTGTCAAACGAAACCGAAATAGGATGACATTTGTGTGTGTAAAATTGTTTATGAATGCGTGTCAGTGATGTATGTCATGTCGCTTTTTACATTAATGTCGATATCTATAATATTAACAGTATTAAGAGAACTAAAATAGGATGGGATAGAATTTTGCATGGCTGAAACTACGATTGTTGAAAAACTCAGAAGATATTTTAAATAATTTATAACATTTCTCATTGCACTCGGGAAAGAATTATTTTGTTTAAGAGCGTTTACGCCGTACACTAAACGCGCAAAATGCTAAATTACTTCATTCAAATAGTTTGTTGAGCATAATTTGATTTTCTATCTCTAATTACTAGATATGTTTTTTTTTCATTGGCGGCGCTAGCGCTAGGCGATAGCTTTGATACATTTTTCAATTTCGTTTCGTAAGATGGATTGTCTAAGTATCTTAAATGGGATAACATTCCTAGGGGATTCATATCTAAACGTCATATAGGTACTTTAACAACAGTAATACATTCACGTTGTCAAGAGAGCCTATAAAATTTCAATATTGTCTCAGTGGCACTCCGATGCAACGAGTAAAGGACACAAAAGACCTTGGAGTTCATTTCGCTTCTGATCTCAATTTTCGAGGACACATAGTCAAAGTTTGCAAAAAGGCGTACCGAAATTTGGGATTTGTGTTGCGTCAATCTCAAGGATTTACGAATTTAAGTGCTGTAAGAGCTTTATATGAGGCGTTAGTGAAAAGCCACTTGGCAGGCATTGCATGTATTTGGTCACCACACGAAGCTAAGTACAAGTTGATCGTAGAGCAAATACAGAACAAATTGACTAGGTTTCTGTACCTTAAGTTGTATGGCGTCTACCCCTTTTATCCAATGATGTATCCATCACTATTTGTACTCGGTATGGTGGGATACAATAGATTAGAAGTTGTACGAGGACTCAGCCTAGCTACTTATGTGTTCAAGTTATTGAGAGGGCGAGTATTCAACCAAGCCGTGTTGCAGGCGATAGGGCTGTGCGTGCCGGATCGGTACGTGTGGCGGCGACGACGGCCTCCTTTATTCGCAATTCCGCGTGCGCGAACTGATATTTTGAAGGAGGCGCCTTTCACCCGAACGTTGCGCACATTTAACGAGATATCTAACGCAGTTGACGTATTCTGTTGCACTTTGACCGAATTTACAAGGGCAACATTGTTTGTCCTATGTTATTTGTAAATTTAATTTAATTTATATTTTATTTTAATGCAAAATTTTATATTGTTACCATTTTTAATCAATTTATAATGTTATTATTATCTCCTTTATTTATTTTCTTTCTTAAAACTAGATTTTTACAATATTTTAATATAAAAACAATAAAACATTATAAAAACCTAATCCTAGAGTACCACCATTATTATTATTATTATTTGTTATATTAGGCTATGAATGTGATTTTTTATTGAATATTTTTAGATTCTTTATTTTTGTAAGTGTTTTTGTAATTTCTATTTGTAAAGTAACTCTGCTATCGCATTAAGTACCCACCTGTAATGATAGTTGTAAGTGTTATGATCAATAAATAAATAAATAAATACATAAATAAATATTCGTTTACCGCGTGATAGATAGTGGACACGAAATATCGATATCTTGATGCAGCCCTAGTGTAAAACGAAAATTATTTCTTTACACAAAATATTCGTAAATTCTGCATTATGTGTATTCGATCTTTGCTTCTTACATAAATAAATGTTTATAGAAGAAAATTATCACACTTAGTGCTTAAAATTCGAAGCGCATTGGCAAAAATAAATCGTAGGTCAGGGGGTGTCGATTTGGAATAATTTACCTGTAAAATGAACATGTTTCGGGGTTATGTCGCTGTGTTATACAACAATCAACAATGAACATGTCACCATGTTTCTGAAGCACTATTTCTCAAAAATATCCAGGATTTTACGTAAAATCAGAAAACTCAAAGAGCTCAAATTCTCAGCGTGCGGATAAGTGCTGACGAACTGTCAAACAGTTGGCAAAAACAGTTTTGTTACGTCGCATCACGCATCTCTTTTTATCACATAGTGTTGCTGCTGGTGACATCTCGCTCGCTCAGCCCTTTGTTGCTCTATTCCGTTGGTATATTAACTTTATGCTATCGAACTGTCATGTCATTGCGGGCGAGTGCGTTAGTTAACCTTTTGATTACTTTTGATAGTTATCAAGAGGTTAATAGTCACAACAAGTTTGTTGTGACTATTATTAACCTCTGGCGAGAGTTATTGTACATTTTTTGGCTTTTAAGTGTAGTGTCTTGGCGTGGACGGAACTAGTAAAGTGTGGTTGTGCTAGTTACAAAATTGTTAAAATGTTATATATTTACTGTTCTTAAACATAAAGGTAACAAAATCACGTAAATATGCCATTATTAAAATTAAAAAAATTTAGGAAAACAGCGCTAAAATGAGCGCGCATATCAATAAGTCACATCCTCCTCCAAGTCAAAGTCAAGAGTTGGCCCGTATCCACCAATATCTTCGTTGATATTGCTGTTTCCTTTATGGTTATTTTCCTCCCTCAGGTATTAAACCAAACATAGATCTGAGGTCATCAAGCTTTGCTTGAGGAATGGGTTTTCCCTGGGGCCAAAGAACTTCAAAATCATCTTCTGAAAATTAGATCAAAACGCCGTTGTTTTTTGACAAATCTAACTTTTGAATATCTCTCTGACGTCTAACAGCCGAAATTAATAACCTATCCTCAGCAAGAGATAGGCCTACTAGAGATTTGTTGCTTAGTAATTTCTGTTAATTATCGGAAAATAACAGCGGTTGCTTGGTAACTAAACTAAGATAGGGCTATCTCTTACCAGAGATAGGTTATTAATTTCGGCGGCTAGTTATTATATCTTCTTTTTTTTAATAAAATCTGTTTAGTTTTCAGCCAGTTTACTTTATCTTTATTTATACATATTTTACGGTTAACTATTTTTTCCTCAATTGTTTTTGTACTTTCTAGTAACGTGAAGGGGGTTTTTATTTTTAGAGATTTTCATGACATATATGTAGGTATTCTTCTGCTGTGTAAATTCGCTCGTGATGCTTAAGCTCACATTCAATCTTGCTGAAATCAGTGTCGTTTTGTAAAAAGGAATGGATATTTTGCCCACCGCAGCAGTCGCTCCAAAGGACTAAATTCCGTGGAGTGTGGCGTGGAGAACTTAGTCCTTTGGAGCGACTGCTGCGGTGAACAAAATATTTAGAGTCTGGCCATCAAAGGATGAACACGGCGTGCTTTCTCATATCGGTAAAGGAGACCGTTTGATCATCGTACATTGTGGAGGCCAAACTGGATTTGTAGACGGAGCACTTGTGATATTTAAATCCAAATGTAAAACAGGTGATTACCACAATTTTATGAGTTTCGTGAATTTGTAAATGTAATGCCTAATATACCACCAAATTCGGTAATTGTAATAAATAACGCAGTTTATCATTCGGTTCGAGAAGAGAAAAAGCCGACTATGCCTTCTATCAAGCCAGCTATGCAAGTTTGGCTACGACTGCATGAAGTGCCTTTTGATGAAAAACTTAAAAAGGATGACTTGTTCAAATTAATGAAAATCTTGTTCAAATCCATATCACAGAAGATATTTACAAAATTGACGAGTTTAAAAAAGAAACGGACATGAAATGTCGCGTTTGCCTCCATACCACCCAGACCTGAACCCAATTTGGTCTGGGGTGATATTAAAGGACAGTTAGCACAAAAAAGTATCGACTCTAACCTGTACCAAAAAAGAATATGTTGGAGGAATTATTTGCTGGATATTCCGTAGAAAAGTGGGCATTTTATAAATAATATAATTAAAGTCGAGGACGAATACTGCAAACATGACAGCGTTATACATGATGTTGTTGATTTTATTATTAATGTGCAGGACGATTCAGATGTTTCTGATGATGGCTTCTTCGAAAGTGAAGAATCAAGTTCCAGTGATATTGGTATGGATACAAGTGATTGATTTATTACTTATATTAATAAATTTTGCTTAATAAATAGTACACAAGTTCACTACCATCCATTGTATTATCAAATCTTCTATAATAAATAACGGCTGCGAAGTTCATTGCGTTTTTTCTATCACTGCTGACTATGACTGCCGTAGTATAACGCGCAATGAACTAGAAACCGTTCGCCGCGTCACAAAATGCTCGTACTACGTCGTACGTACGTACGTACGTCAAGCTATAAATATATATTTTGTAATACGATAGTATTTTCAATTATATCAACTTAACCGTGACTACACTTTTGGCTTTTTTTGGTCGGCGCACCCTTAACCCTTTCACAGTCAGAGGGATGTATATTCTCACTACATTTTGAACATTATGTGATTGAGATAAGATTGAAAACCAATGAAATATTCAAACATGTTCTGTCTGTTATTACGATAAAGAATGATTTAAGCTTGTTTAATTTATATTAGAAAAATATCAGTTAAAAATGTTAGAATCAAACAACATAGCAAATAGGAAATCAACTACATTTAAAAAAGTTAAAATTAACTTTGGGTAATTATTCAAACAAATAAAAGTTTGTTGTCTTGCTTCAGCCTATTTCTCAAATTAGTATGTATTAAACCGACAGTAGAATGCAGACTATCTGATGCAACCATCACCAGAGTTAACGTTAAATATTTCAGAGCAAGCTTCTCTTTATATCAGGAAAGGGTGGATTCTGTTCCCAGTATTTGGAAGGGTGGTCATCATTAATTTCAATGTTTGGAGATTTTAAGTATGATTCCACCTCTTCTTTCAGTTATTTCATTAATCGTATTATGCATTGTTTATTAATTAAGATACCGATTAATCGCAATAGCATACATAATAGACGGTTTACGACTAGCTTCGGTATCGTTCGAATCTTAAAATATATAAGTAAGATTTTTCAATCATATCATCATAATCCACTGCTGATAGGCCTTTCCAAGTGCACTAAATAATTCACTTAAATATGCAACATTAAATATGCACTTAAATATGTCGCCATAGCATCAATGTTTGTAGCATTGTTGTGTTGCGGCAGCTAGTGCTATGATAGCCAGTGCCTCAGTAGTTGAGGAATCCAGGTAAAGTGCGCTTCCACCTTCGTATCACTTAGCATCAGGTGATATGAAGGCCAAGTGCTCACCCGTAAAAAAATATATTTTTAATATAATATTTTTTTCAATTAAAGAAAGTGGTATGTCTGACCGGCGGCGCGCATCCAGCGCTGGTGGTGCGGCGAGTGGTGGTGCGGCGGCGGGCGGCGCGGCGCGGCGGCGGGCGCGCTGGCCTCCGCCTCGCGCCCCTCCTCCGCCATCTACACACCACACGCGTCACATATAGGGTTGCCAGATACGAGCATTTCATTTCCGGAGGGTTGCGAATTCGGTCGGTAGGAAAAATATATGAATATATAATAGAGATCACTTACTTACCTATCAAAAAAACTAGTGTTAGGTATTCAAAATCTGGGACTATAGTCCCAGTATACTGATTTTGTATAACTCTTGTGCAAAAATACAGATTTTTACATTCAGATAACAGATATTTTAGATAACAGTCAGAGAACAGTCTCTTGATACTCATAAAATAAAAATCTAATAAAAACTATGTTTTCGTTTATTTTAGAAAGTATACCAATCACATTGAATATATTTTTTCATTTTTAGGGAGATACAAATAGTGGAAACACATATTCATACCATATTTTATAATATACACTGTGATTATTATACTAATAATATAAAATCACCGTGTATTATAAATTGTATGATGTATCT
>OY720035.1:8651496-8772557 GCA_963082485.1 Eudonia mercurella | reverse complement strand
GAATTCAAAAATAGTGGGAAACACATATTCATACCATATTTTATAATATACACTGTGATTATTATATATAGTGTATATTATACTAATAATATAAAATCACCGTGTATTATATATTGTATGATGTATCGAATAAAACGAATCGAAACTGAATTTTCGCGCTCGAATTCAACTTTGCTCCCATAATATAAAATCAAGTACAAGCAGAATCTCTTCACCTGACGAAGTGTCATGTCTGTTGGAAAGTTAGCCCAAGCTTCATACAAAAGTGTCCATGGTCCTTTCCTTGATTTACCTTATCATCACATACCATCATAATATGATGATATTATGAGATGAAGGTACTGTGCTTCCCCGTAAGATATAAAAAAAGATCGGTTGTCCGTTAGTGGACCGCTCGACTTTTTCCATCGCGGTAATTTCAGCGGATCTAATTTATATACTTACTTGATGAGGTGAAGACGGCTCACTTCCTTGAGAACTCACTGCTGTAGTTTCTTCCTCTCCCCGCGACTCCTCCCAATCACGAGTTTCTCCACCTTCCGCTCCTGTTAACATTTTAAAGTTGCCTAATGTAAACTACTCCAATATAATGTTTTTGAAGACATATTTAAAGATCTGAGGCTCGACTAAGTACGATTCCTGAATGACAACGCACTTAATATTCCCTTAATCCTCTTGAATATCAGTAAAGACTTTACTGGTTTTCAATCTTACGTGATGGCCTATCCCCATTCAATAATAATAATAATAATATATTGGCAGACTGACACAGTTCATAAACGACAATCATAGTCAGAATATACTTAGGACAGTAGAACATATTTAAGACCAGTATAAAATTTATTCACAACATGAGAACCCTAACTAACCGTTTAGTGTTCGTGAGTGTGCATTAGTGTTGGCAAATGAAACAAAACAGTGCGACGGCACTTTTCTAATTCTCTCAAGAAGTCCGCGTGAGGACTTAGTAAAGCCCCACATCTTTACTGAGATACTCGAGGGGTTAGGGGGGTAATTCATTTCTCACTTTTCATTTCTATTATCATTCATTATCATCAATCATCATACAGGAAGGAAATATTGTTTATTTATGTATTACTTGTAAGAAAAATTACTTGACACTGGCTAAATGTGCTAATCGCACGAAGCCATCAAATACAGAAACAAAATGTCGATCACTATCGACTGTCGAACACTGAAGCCATTACCCTGCTATAGCTAGTCTATAGAATAGAATAGAATAAAATAGAATAATTGTTATTGTTAATTTTTATTATACTAATATTATAAAGAGGAAACCTTTGTAAGTATGTATGTATGTATGTATGTATGTATATATGTATGTATGTAGATATGTATGTTTGCAACGAATAAACTCAAAAAGTACTGACCGACTTTTAAAAATTTTTTCACCATTAGAATGCTACATTAGCGCTGAGTAACATAGGTAATATTTAAAAAAAAATGTCCACCCGTGCGAAGCAAGTACGGCCCGCTAGTAATAGATAAGGAGTGCGATACTGACTGGAGTCGGTCTGGTTGGGCGCCGGGGGCAGCGCGGCGGCCAGGTCTGGGTGCGTGTCATGGTGTGACGCGGCGCCGGGCGGGCCCGCCTCCGCGAACGTGAACCGCGCGCCCGCACCGCCGCCCACCGGCGACACCACCGCCTCGCCGAACCTGCGCGCCGGGATACTGTTGTTAACCTTTTAGAGCCACTGCAGACATGCTACTTTTAGCATCGGCGATCGGCGATTCAGCCGCTTTTTAGAAGCTGAATGCAGCGACCACACATTCCACACCGCACACTTAAAACGCCAAACGCGGCGATTGAGTCGCTTTTCGGAAGCTCGACACAGCTTCTGAACGTTACACTCCGCACACATTCGGATGCCCGGTCGCATCGATTCGCATCGAGTTGCCGATATAGCATCGAAGCAGTCGCTAAAACGCGCAATTCCGATCCCGCGTCCGAACCGAATGCATGAAGTCGCGAAATCGCGTTGCTGCAACGATAAGAATCTCACGATTTTACTGCGATCGAACGCAGTCGCCAAAACGTGATTCATCATCGATACAGTCGCAAAATCGCCGATCGCCGATGCTAATAGTAGCATGTCTGCGGTGGCGCTTACCCTCCGATCAATTATGTACACACGCCTGCACATCAACCTACCACAAACTGGCAGATTTCCTCAATTGACTTTGAACTTTATGGCTAAGGTATATGGTTGAAAATGTATTGAAGAAATTTGACAGTTTTGGATAAGTCGATGTGCAGGCGTCTATTCGCGATAAGCGCTTGAAAAACGGTACGCGACTGTGCCACGGAGCCATAATGACGTTTGTGGCGAAGACAGTAAATATTAAGTACAAATATTTAGCAACTTTAATTAATCTTCAGGTTCACAAGTACTGAAGTTGTTGATGCTATCCAATGTTTTTTCAGATTTGTTATTCGAAATTTAAATGTATAGGTATGAGCAAACGGGACCACTTTCGAGATGCATTTTGTTCCGGATCCTTTATCTAGTACATAATTAGTCAAAGCTTTTACCGTTTTGACATTAGCGCGCACGCCGATGTTTTGCCGAGGTTTTATCACCGATTTTGTGACAGACTTTTTGTAGGACGTGTGCGTTGTAACTAGGGTTGCCAACTTTAATTAGAAGAAATAGAGTATATCTGATTTCAAAGGAGGTAAATAAAGAGTACGGACTTACAAAAAGGAGTATCATTTATTTTATATTTTTAAAAAGGTATTTTTTGTACATTTTGCAGCCCATAACAATTTTTCATGGTTTTTAAAAGAATTGCATGAGTCCAAACATTCTAACTCTAAATCTATATGGATCAAGAGGTCTTTTGGACTTTTTGGTTCTGATAATGAGTTTGCATAATATTACATGAAAACATTGTGTAAAAAAGAGTATTTTAGCATACTCTATTAGTGTTATAGATTATAGAGTACGCCTACATGATATAGAGTACAATACTCTATTTTAGAGTACGGTTGGCAACCCTAGTTGTAACATAGAACTCCATAGATTTCATTTTCACCAATAAAAAAGTCGTACACCGATTTATCGGACGACGTGGGCGGGTGCGCGTAATGAGTCGCAATGCGGAGTAAGCGTGCCGCGGCAGCGGCCGGCGAAGCGCCAGAAACGACGTTTTTTGATGATTTTTAGAAAACATGGTTTAATTTAGAGTTTTAATTTATAAATTTTTCAAATTTAATGTTACCTACTGTATTTATTCAAATAGGTTAAAACTAAGCTATGATTGTACTATGGTTTTTAGTTTTTAATTATTCGTACAATATTTAATAAAAGTACATCTTTTACGTAAAATCTTTCCTTGTCATTGTTGTCAATACATGCCTGTCACTGGTTGCTTGGCAACGCTTTGTTGATAAACATTCTTTATCGAATTTGGCTACAGTATTCTAAGGCTATAGTATAATAAAGGATATCAAATTTATGCATAAAGATGATTCTGAATGTAAACTTTCTGCGATATGATAGTTCTGCCTCTTAATTATTATGAATATAAAATGTATGCCTAAAGATGATTCTGACTTATGAAATTATGGGTTTTGAATGTATGATTAATGAGTGTGTGCCAAATGATTTTATGCGAAATGAAGTTTATGCTTTCCGCTGTTATGCATAATAAAATTATGACATAAAAAGTTCTGCGATAAAAGGTAGACCCGGTCTAAGTACTACAACTCACCCGTCGTTTCGCCTTGGCACATAGAGCGTCGGCGTTGAAGGAACTATACTGTCGTCGGCGTCGTCACCACCGTTGCCTCCAATGGATAGAGCGCCACTCGCTGCAACAGTCATTTATTTATACAACACTTGAATAACTGGACACGGATGTTTTTTGAATTCGCACAATATTAATGCAAAATAATTAGAAAATTCTTATTTTTTTTTAGGATTTATGTGTAATATTATTATGTGCTACAAATACATAACATTAAATAAACATTGGTTTCATAGATTGTTTTAAAAATCAGCTCTGTTAATGTCAAACACCGTATTGGCCTTGCTATTTACAATTGTATGGCTATAGGAAGCCCTTCAGCGGAAATTACGAACCCATACAAGTTGTAATTGAATAGTAAAAAAAACTATCAAAATTCGACTACTGGGCTACTACAAGGTTATTTAAATAGGGCAACAATAATAAATAAGGTAGACTACTCGGGAATGTGAAGAGGCAAGTATACGGTTTTGTTTTATTTTGAGAAATTTGGCGGTACCACTTACGCTCGGTGCCGCTGCTAATGGCCTCGATCTGCTGGTGCGCGGGCGCAGGTTCGCTGTCGGGTTCGGGCGCGGCGCCCTCCCCGCTATCGCCGGGCTCGCTCTCCTCGCCTTCCTCGCCCGCTTCAGGAGACTGCGCTGGCGATTCCTGGGAAATCAAGGCGTCCGTCATCATAACCAGTGGTCGGCGTAGGTAGTGCCATATGGGGTGAATGACCACAAATGTATATATTAACATGGACATGCCCCGGGATTCGAAATTTCAAAATCGATATTGAGTTTACTTATTTTGATCATAGGTAGAAACTATAATTTTATTATTATATTGTTTTCTGTCTGCTTATTCTCTGGAAAAGATCGCGTTTAGCTAATCAACTGAGTTACAATACGATTTATCGATACAAAACGTCACAGGGACATTGTTAAATGCACTATTCTAAAAAGGAAAGAGACAGTAGCATGATGTCTCTTTTACACGAGTGGTTACATAAAAAATCCCAATTAAGTTTATTTTCTTAGCAAGTACAACGCGGGTAAAGCCGTGTCAAAAAAAATTGTATTAAGTGTACATTTACCCCCGTATTAATAAACAAAATGTAAGCTTGGAGTAGTTACTGCGTGTTTTGTTCCCGTCATGTAAACTTCATTTCATATTAGAGTAAAAGAGACAAAACACGGAGTAACTACTCCAAGCTTACACTTTGTTTATTAAATTACGACCCGTTGTCAAGGAATAGTATAGACATATAGAAATCACTACAGATTTAAAACAGTGTTTGTAGTAGAGTACTAGTTGGTCGTAACGCTTATAGCACCGAAATTGTTTTTATGAAACTGCTGTTCTCTTATTGCTAACAAGGTAAGTATTTATAGTTAAAAAAGTGGTGCGCACATTTAATTTACATAAACTAAATGTAGACAATATTTATTTTTTACAATCCCGGGATTTTGAGATGAGACTAGAGGGTTTGTATTTCCACGTTATGCCACGATCGACGAATCTCGTGAAATAGCACTACCTACGCCGACCATTAGTCATTACTAAACCCCGTTATCGGAGGTGCAATTTGGTAGCTTAACGTTTTTAGAGATGGGTAAAAATATTTATGATGTCGATATTGATAATTAGTTTTATTTATGTAGGTACAATTATTAAATTATTTATATTATTATTTTTTTATGATAACTTATAACTATGACTACTTATTATTAGAAATATATGTCTCGTAATGTATAACAACAATTTTTTTCAAATTAAAGTACATTAGACTTTGTCTTCTGTTGTCGAAAATCCATTTTAAAAATATTAAAAAAAAAAACGAAACCCCGCCTGCGTAAAAAATAATAAGTAACTAAATAGAAAATCAACTGAAAAGGCAGGAACAAGATAAAAATTCAATTTATGCAACCATCATACACACACAGTCGGAGGCACGCACAAAGTGAGAATGATGTTGTATAAATTGAATTTTTATTTTGTTCCTGTCTTTTCAGTTGATTTTCTATTTAGTTACTTATTATTTTTACGCAGGCGGGTTTTTTGTTTTTGTAATTTTTAATTTATTTGTCTTTTTAGTTAGACAAATTTCATGATACATATACCTTTTTGAAATCCTTGTGTTGAGGTCTTCTAATTGACACCCATAATGTAATATTAAAAAAAAAAATGTTTTTCACCAACTCCAATGACGTCGCACACCCGCCATGTTTGTTTTTTTTTAACGTCACCTATCTAAGAACACTTGGGCAGCTAAGACGACCTAACGACACCTCAATTATGTAAATCCGTTCAGCGGTTCTGGTAATAAAGAATATTACATACAAGATAGGCGCGAAAAACAATACCCTTCCGTTGCAGTCGGGTAAAAAGGAAAATATTTTCTACTTTGACTGAAGTAATGGACAAAAATATGCATTTAGTGTAATTTTGTACCGTAATTCTTATTCACATGTTTAATTTCAACACTTTTGCCGTCTAACAAAGTTTGTATAATTTGTATAGTTGTAAAACCAGGATTAATATAAAGCACTTTCATCAATTTTAAATAAATAAGTTTTCCTGTTTGATGCAAACGTAAGAATGAAAGTTTTTTTAACCTTGAGTATTACACCGAAGAATTCTTTTAAATAAAGTTTTGGATCCTCTAGTTTTCTTATCGAAATAGATAAAATTCTAAAATTGTTATCGATGAAATTAATTTCGGTTATCAAATTTGCATCAGAAAATATTTGTTGTGCTTTTGCTATGGCAGTGACTTCAGAGGGATTTAATTTAGAAATAATTTTCTTAACCTTATCGAAATTGTCTTTATAATAGGTGACAGCGTCAATCCACGTACCCCATCTCGTGATGATAGGTTCAGGAGGAAGAGGAGTATGTGGATATTCTTCTTTAAACTTGTTTTTTCTTTCAGGGGCTGTTTTTAAACTTTTTTTACAATATTTATTAAACTATTAATCATAATTGTATCGACGAATATCGACATCATAAATATTTTTACCCATCTCTAAAAACGTCAAGCTAGCAAATTGCACCTCCGATAACGGGGTTTAGTCATAACATTAAAATAAAAACCTTAATAAAAAAAAGATATTCCTTACGTTTAAAAACTTGGCCTTCAGATGAACTGATCACCAGATCACCTGAGCGCCGAAATTTTAATTGTTGACTAATTCTTACGCTATGATATCAATTACTCTCTGTCTGACGACTTCCTTGGTCGAGTGGCTTGCACACCGGTTTTCAAGGTGTCGCCATCTCTGAGGTCCCGGGTTCGATCCCCGGTCGGATCAATTTAGAAATACCTGTTTTTCTAAATTGTTTCGGGTCTGGGTGTTTCCTATGTATAATAAGTATGTATTTAAGTATATTATGTATGTTTATCCGTTGTCTAGTTAACCATATAACAAGTTTCTTAAGGAAGCTTTTCTTGGGGCTAGGTAATTGGTGTGAGTGTGGGAAACATTATTATAACATTATTAATTACGAGTGTTTTTTTTCTTTTAATCAATGTCACTGGTAACTTATTTTTGACGCCGAATATTCTCGAACGTTATGTATCTTAATAGTCAAATTGTATTTAATGCATAAAATATGATATTGCATAGTGTATTTTATGTCACTTTTAATTTCGAGATCACCGCACCAGAACAAAACCATGCTACCAACAGTGACGTTATGGCGAAATATTTATATAGCTAGCAAGGCGGACATAAAACAAGCCCTACCACCAACCATAGCGAGTACACATACATACCCCCCGCTAAAAATCGAGCCCAGCAGGCTTATTTCCGAAAAAAAAGCAACCAGAAAATGTATTTGATACATTTTAATCGCAAATGCACTAAGCAAGCAATCATTGAGCGATTTGTGTCCGTAATACCAATTAATCAACCGCAACTAGAATAGTCGCGTTGCAGTTGTACAATTAACAACTGCTTGCTTTAATCGCAAATGCACTAAGCGAACGATCATTGAGCGATTTGTGTCCGTAATACCAATTTATCAATCGCAACTAGAATAATCGCGTTGCAGTTGTACAATTAACAACTGGTTGCTTTTTTCGGTAATAAGCCTGCGGGACCTCTGGGTCTGAGCCCGGTGCACTTAACCACTAGACTAGAGGCTGTTAAATGAATATTGAATAACAATATATATATATTTATATATACAGAATGTTACAAAAATACCCGTAAAGCCGAAAGAGGGTTAAATGGTGCCTTATAACAAGTCCATGTACAATATTTGAGAACCGTACTATCACTGTATGACTTGCCGCCAAAAAAAATAAAACCATAATTTTTTTCATTGATGTGCAAACCCTATTTCAGTAAAATCAAAGAGTAAACTGCGCAGAATGTTTATGTACATTTTACCTAATTCGTGAAACGATAAAGACACATACTAACACAATGTCCAGAATTCGATTAGATAGATCCTGAGGTACCACTCGCAGAAGTTCCTCCTGGGTGCATGATCGGAGGGTATCAGCTACAGTGTACGGCGATAGTGATAGGGGTGACGGTTGTCGTCACGATGAATTCGCCAAACTGCAACATGGTTCATACCGAATCTTGCTCCGGCTCGTCTCGTACTCGTGGTTGGTTCTTCTTCAAAATGCTCTAACACTAATTCAGCCTATCTGGCATCGACTGTGCTTGGATGTCCACTTCCAGTAGGCCGATGAAAGGAGCCTATGGGATGTAGGCGTCTTGACATGTTGAGAAAACACTGGTACGATGGTAGCCATCGATCGCTGTTCAGCGGGTGGTCTTCCATCGATAGATCGATAATTCGCGAGCACGATTTAAATTGCTATTTTCATGGCCTACGCATAACATCATATCGTAATATTCTGAGTTAGAAAACATCGTCATCTTTGAAAAAAAATGGAAAAAACACGAAACAATTGTAGAATATCGATAAGAAGATTTGAAATTGACAACATAATATTTATTCCGTCTTGACGTTTTTGAAGCCAGTACTTAAGCATAATGTCATCATAGTATTGAACCTTTGTGGATGAAAAACAGAAAAACCATTAAAGTTGACAATTATTAAAATTGGTAGTTAGACCTCTCTGTTAAATAATCTATGCTAACTCCAGTTCCGGACATGACAGCTTACTAGGGTTGCCAATATTTTTGGCTTTGATAATTTATTATATTCTTTACGGGGTATTTTGTAACACCGTGTATATATACTACTCAAAAGAAAATAAGGGCCACTTACATATTTCTGTTTTTGAGTAAATTTTTAGATGTAAACTAATTAATAAGTGACCAATTAATGATGTCCGGCCTCTTTCAGTATCCAACCTCTTTAATGCTGGTGTTTAAGTCTTACAGCTGGCCAGAAATTGAAGCAATCAAAATACTTAGTGGCCCCTATTTTCTTTTGAGTAGTAATATATATATAACATGCAACACAATAAAAGCACACACCGAAAGTAGTTTGTATAAGTAAAAAGGTATTTTTTAATAATTAAAAAAAAACAACGTAATGTCCTTACAAATAAACTAAGTATAAGCTTCGAATAGTCATTCCGTGTTTTGTTTCTATTACTCTTATCTGAAATAAAGTTTACATGACGGGAACAAAACACGGAATACCTATTCTATACTATAGCCAAAACCGATAAAGAATGTGAAAATCTGAGAAATTACCAACAAAGCGTTGCCAAGCAACCAGTGACAGGCATGTATTGACAACAATGACAAGGAAAGATTTTACGTAAAAGATGTACTTTTATTAAGTATTGTATGAATATTTTAATAAACTAAAAACCATAGTACAATCATAGCTTAATTTTAACATATTTGAGTATTAGCTACTTTGAAATAATTAAAAAACTGCATTTGAAGATTCAATAATTTATTTATTACATAAATTAATCAACTGCTGTTACAATCCAATTTTCTTTAATGTCAATTCAATTTGTTCATGAATGTTTGTTTTGCATTTCAAATGCACTGTTTTTCAGAGGTAAGTAGTTAAGATAATCGACCCCATATGGATACTAGTGTCACCTTCATTTGGAATGCTAGTTTATAATAACGGAATTGTTTAGAATACCTCAATTTTAGTAATGACATTTGTTTAATAGGGTTAACAAGTGAAAATATTTAACTTTTTTTTTACGTTCTTCGTATTATAACGTTTTTACCAACGTTGAGCGACTAATTCAATGAGATATGTAGTGATAATAATAAGTCTTACAATATCTTTTATGTAAAATGCAGTAATCAAGTAATAATACGAAAAACACAAAGATATTTTTGTCCATATTTGTGATGACCCTAATTTGGTTTGTTTACATTTATTCTTTATCGAGTTTGGCTAGAGTATAAGGTTATTCTTTGTTTATTTTTAAAGCTGTAAGTATCTATGTCCGTTTTAAAAACCATATTGCCTTGATTTACGTCTTAATTTCATTTTTTTCGACTGTTCAATGAAGGACTGTTATTTAAAAAAAATCTTCTATTAGATAAAAATACCTGCATAAAAAAGGCTAAACACAAGCTACATGAAACCACCTTGTACACCTTGAAATTTACGAACCATAACCCGTTTATCATAAATGTTAATTTCTTCTAGGTGTTAAAATAAATGCGACGAGTGTTAGAGTCCCAATAAAAAAATAATACCTGACGCACAGCATTCTCACTGTCATCGCCTTCGCCTTCCTCCTCCACTTCACCACCTTCCACTTCCTGTTCCTCTTCGATATCTTCTTCGTCTTCTTCGCCTTCCTAATTTTTTTATAAACAATATAATATGATTAATCCCTTGTCTGCTGTAAATACTTATAACACCACAAAATTGCTGCTAGGTTTATAAAATTTCTATATTTCAAATAACTGCTTATGGCTTTAAAAATGTATTTACCCTGTACATAGTTCCGGTACACCTCTCATCGTCCTCTTCAGAGTCGACGACAATGACGCCCTCATCCTCTTGGTCACAACGAGACGAAGTCGGCACCTGGTATTCTACTTCCATGGATCTTTCAAAGCCCTAAAAAATACACATTATTATAAAAAAAAAAATTCGGCAAGCTGGTTAGATTTGGTTCAGTAGTTTTTGAATTTTTTCGTTGCAAACATACATACATACAAAAATACAAAGGTTTCCTCTTTATAATATTAGTATAGATTACACTAAAGTTTACACAAAAATTTACTTAGGTACCTACCTATTATTATATTTTTATACTAAACCAGATATTTTTGATTAATTTTATCCATTGTCCGCTTTAGTTTGTTTATTTAGTTTTTTTTTATAAAAATAAGTAATAGTTAAGAAATGAGTGCCTATTGAATCAATTCTTTTTACGGCTGTCATCTACTTTTTCCTCATTTTTGAGTCCTCAGGCACATAAAATAAGAGTTTATTTATTAGGTGTTTTAACTGTTGAATTGAAGCACTGAGGCACAATACAGTATTTTTTCCATTTTCAGCACAGAGAACTTTATAATTTTGATTTTTACTGCGCAGCGGCGTGCGAACGAGAGCGCGACTGTCGAATGACCGGGGCTGTGACGTCATCGGCTAGTGAGCGCCCGCCCGCGTTTTTAAAATTAAAAACCTTCGGCCGGAAATACGCACTTTGATCGTAAATATCTCAGCCATTTTTTAAGATATGAAAAAAGTATAAACACAGTTTTTCTCGTAATTTTTTGTAGATTTATTTGGCATGTACAGTAAAAAAACGTGTGTCAGATCATTACAAACTAATGAAAATG
Source organism: Eudonia mercurella (assembly GCA_963082485.1). Classification (NCBI taxonomy): domain Eukaryota; kingdom Metazoa; phylum Arthropoda; class Insecta; order Lepidoptera; family Crambidae; genus Eudonia; species Eudonia mercurella. Next base: position 8,761,038 of record OY720035.1, on the reverse strand, counting down.
CTATGTTAGACATGCATAGATCATTAATTAATTGCAAAGAAAGACATTCACTTCTACTAGTGTGTTTGAGTCATCACTGCTAGAGCATGAGCCTTCCCTATCCTATCGATAGAAACACCTTACGGAGAACGGGCTTATTATGTGTGTCCTTTTCATAAGACTGCCCTACTTTAAAGCTCAAACTTAATTTAAATCAAAAGACCTAGTTTCGACATTAGGACTAAAGTATCGATATAGGTCAAAGGACTTAAAGCATTTCAAAGACTCGTAAGATAACTGTCATGGATTCTGAAAAGACTCGAATCTCGAAATTAGTGCTAAATTACAACACTTATGCGTGCTTGAGTAGTAATAACGATATTATCCGGGTCTGCCTGTTACCTGCACTCGCGTCCTCTTGGCGGTGACCGGGCGCGGCTGCAGGCGTCGCTTGGGCGGGCGGGACTCGGGCGGGGCGTGCGAGGTACTGACGCCGGGCGGCGGCTGCGAGGTGCTGACGCCGGGCGGTGGCTGCGACGTGCTGACGCCGGGCGGCGGCTGCGACGTGCTGACGCCGGGCGGCGGCTGCGACGTGCTGACACCGGGCGGCTCCTTGGACGTGCTGACGCCAGGCGGCGCGTGCGACGTGCTCACGCCGCCAGACGGCTGCGCTACGCTCGCTGATGGAGTCACGCTTGCGGTACCTGTCCGATTCACTGTCATATTTAACTCATCTGAAATCCTAGTACGTACAAAGTGACAAAGAAATAGTAGAACCACGCTAAAAGGTAAGAGCATCACGTTGCTAGCGTAAGCGTTTTGTTTTTGGCGCTATTTTAGCTTGAAGACGTATGATGGAGTATCTGTACAGACTATAAGGTGTTTAAGATAAGGTACAACGGGTAAAATGGGGTCCCTCTATAATACAAAGCGACTTTTAAGTAAATAAAACTTGTTTAAAAACCCGTTTCACATTTACATGAATATGAAGATATAAAAGTATAGCGTATCTCACCGGTGGGCGGCTGCGCGGGGGCAGCAGGCGCGGCGACGCTTGGCGCCGCGGAACTCGCCACCGCCACACTAGTCGCAGCCACGGAGCTGGCGCCACTCGGCTGCTCTATACGCGGCATCACCAGCGCCACGGCCTGCGCATACAATGAACTCCTGATTGTAGCGCGTTTATGGAGAATCAGCAAGACACGGCGCATAAATAATATTACATTAATACAAGCAATATTATACTTCAGAAAACAGTTCTATGTCGCAGCTATGCTATGCAGCATAATGCTTGTACTTGTGCTTAATTATATTATATTATTATTATTTGTGATGGAAAGTGTCCTTTTATGATAGGGCATTTTCCAATATCTTTGACGCTGTAAGAAACCGGCAAGAAACTCAGCAAGTGTCAAGCTCTTTTCTACTTAGAAAAGAGCTTGACACTTGCTGAGTTTCTTGCCGGTTCTTCTCAGTACAAGGTTTCCCGCTTAGAGTAGACTTACGAACCGATGGCATAGTGACATTCATAAGAGCTATTTGTAGCCTAAACTGAATAGATGAATTTGAATTTTGAATATTTTAGTTTTTATATGCTTGTCATATGTTGGAATATGGTCCGTTCTTCCCATCTTTAATTGTTCTTGTCATGTGGGATGGCTCAGCAGTAGGCAATTTATAGCCTGACGATTTAATAATACAACAGCGGATTGCGCTCCGCACGCAGTGCATGTATTCATGAAAGCCTTGCCTATTTGGTGAAAATGCCCCTTACTTTTTAAACCAAAGTCAAATTATATGGCGCAGATTAAAAAAAATGTCAGAACTCTTTCAGGAATAGAAGCAGGAGCAGCAAAAGTTGCGAAATAGTCACGACTGGTTGTACCAGCGATTATTGTGTATTGATTATAAAATGAATCAAACCATACCTGCTGTGGTGCTTGTGAATGTGATGAAGGCTGGGTGCTGCTGTCACTGGCTCCTGAACTGCCCATGCCAGCTTCACTAGTTTCCATATCCTTGTAACATAGATTAATAATTAAGAAAAGATACGAAAAAGTAGTGATAGTATGTACATTTATTTATATATTAAAAATATAGAATTGGGTTGGGCCGACCGTGTAGCTGGCCAGCGCTGGACTGACAACTCGAGTTGTTTTAAGTTACGAACTGATCACCCGTTCGGTGTCTCGCATCTCATGACAGACCTGTATAAGCGTGAAACTAAAACACTTCCTAGCTACTGTGGGTCCGCGTCGTTGCCGGCGCGTACGGCCGCACACACACTACAGCAGCGCCGACTATAACCTAAAGAAACTGTGCAGACATAGCAACTCTAGTAGCGAGTTTCTATGATTGACAGTTTTTAGTTGCTGTAATCGCTGACTAAATCCGCTTTAAATTGCCGCAACTAGCAACTACCTTTGTGCTACTTATGTCAAGTTGTTGGTTTCCCAAACTGCCAATCACTGACTGTTGGCTATGGATTTATAGTTTATATAGAATGGCACCTATAACTCTTTGAAGCACTGTGCACTAGAAATGGCGTTAATAGTTGAAAATATTTATTTGTTAAAAGTTAATTGATAAAAAATTTTAACTGTTAATTTTAATGGTTGAAAATATCAGTTAATAATTTTATCGAAGTAGTAGCGTAGTACGTTAAATTGAATAATTCTTTTAAAGTGTGACTTTAAAACTGTTCAATGAACTTTCCTCCTGTCTAGAATATTGTTGCCGACGGTGTAATTTTAGTTTTTTTATATGATATATCGACAATCGCTGTCGCTCGTATATTGACAATCGCTGTTAGGCTGTCGTTATCAAAAATTACATTTCCAGCTGGGTCGAATTTCCTAGCGGTGTACCCCAAGGATCTTTGCTTGGCCCATTGCTGTTTAGTATTTTTGAGAATGACGTAAAACTGTGCATTCATTCATCTAAGCTTCTTTGCTTTGGAGATGATATGAAGATATTTGCGAAAATACCATCTTATGATGCAGCTAAATTGATACAGGGTGATCTGATGCGGCTTGAAGAATACTGAGATGTGAACAAACTGAACCTTAATCCAACTAAGTGCACAGTTATGACTTTTAGTCGCAAGAGACACCTAATAACTTACAACTATACTTTACATCATCAAAGTCTTCAACGAGTCCATTCGATGCGTGATCTTAAGGTGACACATGATTCTAAGTTGCTTTTTGATGAACATATAAATGTTATAATAGCTAAAGCTATCAAAGCTTTTGGTTTTCTTATTCGTAATGCTAAAGATTTTAACAACCTTTAAGATACATTATTGTTCGCTCGTACGTAGTAATTTGGAATATGCCTCTCAAGTATGGAACCCAAGATATGACACGTATATTACAGATTGGAGAATATACAAAAAAACCCGTGATAGCTCCGCTACCTATGTCCAACTTTGTTTAAGGCATCGTCTACTGACACTAGAAAATCGACGGAATATAGCAGACATTGTGTATTTATTTAGAATTGCCTCGAACTCTATTGACTAACTTGAATGTCCCTACAAGAATTTTACGAAATTTTAAACCAATATAACCTACCTTCCAGCTTTAATTACAAATTACAGGCAAAATTCATACTCTTTGCTTGCGGGCAAGTGTTACAATAATCTGTGCGAGACGTGTTATTTTGATCTTTTCTGTTGTAACTGTGAATCGGTGAGAAAAAATCTTACAAAATGGTTTTTAGAAACTTATTAATATTAAATATATTGCTACCTATTACTATTATACTATTATACTTTTGGTGTGAAATGTCCTTGTTATTGTCACAGCTACTATGCTTGTAAGCGGTTCGATAGCAGTTTAGATCCTAGCAATAGAAACATGTTTATTCTGTTAACTTAATAATTTCCTGCTATTTTAAGTCTATTAGTGTGAATCTGTCATTGGTTTTCTGAAGTATAACTGCATAGCTACTTTTTTTTTGTTACTGTTGATTCACCTAAGAAAATAAAATAAAAAACAAAATAAAAATAAAAAAACGTTTTTCTGCAGTACATGCAACATGCAATTTTGTCCTCTCCTACACTTTTCAAAATGACTCCAAATTTCTGTATGACCTCTTGGCATTTTATTAATGTTCAATGAAAACCTAATTACCTACTTACTTAATTACCTAAGAACTGTATAAAACTAATTAACGTCAGCTAACAACATCGATATTGCACTCGAATCGCCACGCAATCCTATCTACGCAACGATCAACCACCGACTGCTAAACAAATAAAATATCGTATCGATGAAAATATATATAAAAATTCAACCACCGAATTTTTAACAATTTTAACTTTATTACATTAACATAAGGTCAAAAACCAATAAAAATTTCAACATGCTCTGCCCGTTGAAGAGTTAACGAAAACGATAAAAAAATATATAGTTTTCTCAACAAAAAAGAATAGGAGACGAGATGGACAAAAGAGACTGTCGAGCCCCCCATTAAAAATAACTTCTCCACAAATACTACTTATGTTGATAGTTGCTGCGGAACGCCTAATTACCTGGGTGGACTCTGGCGGCGCGGTGGATGCAGCCAGCGCGGCGCGCGGCAGCGGGCGCGAGGAGGAGGCGGGCATGTACTCGGTGGTGTGCGCGTCATGCGGCGCGGTCGGCCCCACCTGCGCCATCGGCCGGATCGACGCCAGCGGGGTCTCGCCGCCGCGCCGGCTGCCCGACACGCTCTGTTGCGCTACGCCTAAACATTTACAACGCTGTACCAACCGCCTCTGTCTCCCCCACGACACGGTCAATTAGAACGGTCCTAGTCTTAAAAGGCAAACTTGGATTAATTCGCTCTGGAGAATCTAGTAGGAGACGGGGACACGCTTGCGTGAAGCCCTTCCAGTGTGTTATAGAACCGGATTTTATGATAAAAAGCAACTCTTATCGGTTTTTTGAAACCGTAACATAACTATAGATAGATATAACCTGGCATAGTCTATCAGTGGGTATGGTTGTTTAAGTGACAACTTTAAAAGGAATTACTAAAAATTAATGGACATACTAATTATTAACTGTGGTGATTTCAAGAGGCAGGTTCATGCCTATGGAGCAGTTTCTTTAATACATTATCAAACCCGCCAATAAAAGCCAGTACCTCATTGGATAAGGATTTGAAGAAGCGCGTCTCGTCTTTTGTGGCTTCTTGTACTACTTTTCAAAGTGTAAAAATTATTAACTTTTTGGATACATAATTCCTAAAAACAAAAAAGAATTATAAAATATAGCACTTACCAGCCATAGGTTTAATGTTCGCTGTAGGAGGGTCTGTGGTCGTCTTCTCTGTAGTGACCTGTTGTTTGGACACCGACGCCTGGCTGGCTGCAAGTTGTCTCTGCAGCAGATTCACCCTCTCCTGAGCCTCGCCTCTTTCTTTTTCTAATCTAGACAGACGTCCTTCATATTGCGACTTTATAAGGGCTAATCTTACATCTTGCTCGTCACGTGTGCTCTGTGCTACCTGCTCAATAGATCCTATTTTATTTCTAGATTCGTCTAGATCTCTGGTTAAGGTATTCTTTAGTTCTGTCAATTGAACAATTTTGCTCTTAGCTTGCTTTAATACTTGTTTAGCCTTCTCTTCCTTGTCTAAATTAGTAGTTCTTAGAGTTTCCAGGTCTGCTTTCAACTTTTCATTATTGGTTTTTTCATTTTCCAATTGGGATTGCAATTCGTTAAGCTGCTCTTCCAATTTCTTCGTACTTTCCGCAAGTGCTGTGTCTGCAGCAGCAGCTTCGCCTTCAGATTTCTTTTTGTCTTCTTCAACAGTTTTGACTAAATCTTCATACTGACCTTTGTATTTCTTGGCAATCTTTCTTATTTGCATTTCCTTATTTCTAATATCAGTCAATAAGGCGTCCCTAATGGTCAATTCTTCAGTTAGTTTAGAATTTGTTAAAATGGATGAAGAAAGTTCTTGTTTAACTTTTGTTAATTCCTCAGTCAAACGAGACATATCTTCTTTTAGTACTTGCAATTCTTCATTAAGTTTCTTGTTGTCTTCGACCAAGTTATTTTGCTGTCGCGAAAGTACGGTATATTGTTCTTCCAGTTTAGATTTTTCTACTTTTACTGCGCTAAGTTCTTCATTCAATTTTCGGACATTTTCTTTTTCACTTGTGAGCATTTTAGCCAAAGTTTCTCTTTCGTTTTGTAGACGTTTCCAATCTTCAGGGCTTGTTTTATTAGCTCTTTCTACAAGGGCATTTACTCTAGTTCGCCATCTGGCACAATCAGCTTTAAGAGAAGTATTTTCAGATTGATAGGTTTCGTTCTTAGACGAAAGGTCAGCTAATTTTTCTTGCATTGGAGCTAATTGTTCCTCCATTGCTTTAGTAGCAGCAGAAAGTTCTTCAACACGAGCTGACAATTGATCGCGTTCTTCTCTTAATATTCTGTTACTATCAGTTAGCGCATTCAAAGTTTCGACTTTTCTTAAAATATCTGATTGTCTGCCAACTGTAACCATTGTCACTTCAGATCTTTCTCTTTCAGCTGATAAAGCTAACTTACTATCATCAAGCTGTTTTTCAGTTATTTCTAGTTGTGATTTAAGTCTCATTGTTTCCGCTTGCAAGATATCAAATTTAGCCATAGCAATATCTTTTTCTTTTCTTAAGAATCTTACAATCTGGAATAGTTGTTCAGATGATTTTCCATCTTCTTCGCTTATAGAAACATTAATCGATTCATTTCCAGATTCATTCATGCTTTCAGACTGTGATCTAGATGCGTGTGATACCGAGAGCTGTGTACCCAAAGCTTGAATTTGATCATATAACAAAGAATTTTGATCATTTAAGTCTTTCAAACGTTGTGTTAATTGCTCATTTTCACTTATCAATATTTTTTGTCTTTCAGCCCAAGATGACTTTTCATTTTCTAACTTCTCTAAAGCACCATTTTTCAAAGCTACTAACTCATTCATTTGATTTTGAGCTGAAGATAGCTCTTCTTTTACCTTTGAAAGGGTTTGTACATCAGTTGAATGTAATATCATTTCATGAGTATATTTTTCTTCAGCCTTTTGATAAGCTTCGGACAACTTTGTGATCTCTGAACGTGCAGCTTCTAACTCAGATCTACAATTATCAAAACTGGCTAAAGAAGACCTTAGTTCTTCATGAGCTACTGCTAATTCATTACGCAATGCGTTGATACTAGCGGAGTGTTCACCATTAGAGTGAAGAGACAACTCGGCTTCTAATTCAGAACATTTGTCTTCAAGCTTTTGCAAGTTTTGAGCATAGTTTGATAATTTACTTTCTGTTTCAGACTTATACTTCTGATATTCATCATTAAGAGTTTTCAATTCCTTTTCAGCACTCTCAGATATATCGCAATATTGTTTTATATGTTCTTTAGCAACATTCAATTGTTCTTGGAGAGCTTTTATTTCATTATCTCTGTCTACTAGTTTATTTTCAAGTTCTTTTATTTTCTTTACTGTGTCAAATGAACCATCAATGTTAGGTGACAGTGCATGCTGAAGTTTTTTTGCAAGTTCTTCATTTGATTTATTTTTATCAGACAAATTTTGTCGTAACTGATTTATTTCATTTCTCATTAAATCTGCAGCATCTTTTTCCTCTTGCATGCGAGATTTTGCTATATTTGTTTGTCTCTCAAGATGAGCCGCTAATTCTCTGAATCGATCTTGCTCTTCTTGTAATCTTCTCCTTGAAGCCGAGCATTCTCTTGTAGCTTCATCCAATCTTGATTCTATTTTTGCACGGTTCTCGACTTGTACACGTTCCAAACTTGCTTTTATAAGTTCCAAGTTTTTCAGTAATAATGATTGACCTTGCCTTTCGCGGTTCAGTAGCTCTTTTTCAGTCTGTAAACGAACTTCTGCATCTTTCAGCAGTTTACATTCAAGCTTTAAATTTTCCAGTTGAATTTCCGCAGCAGAAAGTTTGCTTTGAGCATTTAAAGCTTCATCTCTCAAGTGTTGTAATGAAACTTCTTGTTTGGCAATTGTTGCATTATATGCTTTGTTTTTTTCCTCTAATGATGTTATTTGTTTCTTATAAGTCGTAATATTCGTTTGCAATATCTTAAGTCTTTCATTATTGTATTCTGACGTCGACGAACATTTACTGTTAGCTGCTGTGAGCTTTGATATTTCTTGTCTCATGTTATCAATCTGTTCAAATAACATTCGTTCATTTGTAACTTTCTCTTCTTTGTAAGTCTTATATTCTTCTTTTAATAATTCTAGATGTTTTTCGGTTTCTCTATATTTAATTTCAAAACTATCAACATTTGCAGGTTTGGCAGCTTTCTCAGGAGATGTTTCCATTGTGAAAGAATCTCCCTTTTCTAAATCAGAAGTTTCCAGTGCAGACGATATTTCATGTCGTTTTCCTTTCATGAGATCATGGTATAATTTTTTGAACATATCTCGTTGCCTAATTAAGCCATTAACCATTTTAGTTTGTCTTTCTTGGGCTTCTGTTAACTCTGTTACTCTATTCTTCAATGTTTCTATCTTATTTTGCAATTCTCCACTTTCAAATTGTTCTTTATGTAATTCAAACTCTTCCTGTTTTTCAGTCAGTTCACGAACCATTCTCAAAAGTTTCTGATTATTTGACTGTAGTTCTTTGATATCACTAAACGTAACCAACGTTTTCGAAATAATACGCGATGAACCCAAATCTGAAGAATTTGTGGTATTTGATGCCATATTAGAAGAGTCATGGTCACCATTAGGCAGAAGTCCTCCACGGCTGTGTTCGATCTCTTTGAGTAAGAAGCACACCTGTCTTCCTAAATCAGCTAATTCCCCTTTTAGTTTCGAATTTTCTCGGCTGTAGTGATTAGCAATTTTAGATGACTCGCCATAATCATCCCTCAATCTATTACACTCAATCAAGAGCGAATCTATTTGTTGAGTCAGCGCTGTGTTACTCTCTACAGCTTCCTCATATTCAGCTTTTTGCTTCTGTAACATTGGTGCCTTTTCTTCTAATTCTTGTACAATACTGTTAATGGTTATATTTAGACGTCTGTTTTCTTCTTTCTCTTGGGCAAATTCCTCAGTAATTTTGACTAATTGTGAGTAAATCTGTGTCAAAGACATGCCTGATTTCAAAAGCTTACTAGCTGTTGCTGCCGAAGGAGCTAGATCACTTAAAGCCATATCTAGATTATGAGCATTGGCAGCTTTTAACAGATCATTTGCATGTTCTAACTCACTTTTCAGTGATGCAATGACTTCATTTTTCTTTTCCAATATTTCTTCATGATCTAATTCTGCTTGTTTATATTTTGTTTCTAAATCACCATATTTTTCAGTTGCTTCATTTAATAACCTCTGTAACTCTGATATCCCTTCAGTCAATTCCATTGTTTTTGCTTCTGCATCATCAAGCATGGTTTTGAATAAATCTGCTAGCTTAGTTTTAGCATCTAATTCTTTTTTATAATTGTCTGTCATTTTATTTTCGATTTCTCTCTGTTCCATTAAACGCTGAGTAAGACTTTCCGCGCGACTGTTAAGATTCTTCTTGACTTCATTAAGGTGAGATATAGTTTCGTTAGCAGCATTCAGTTCTTCCACTTTTTCGGCTAATTGGGTTTCTAAATTTACCAATCTGCTGGTGTTATTTAAGCGAACCGTTTGAAGTTCCGAGGTAAGCCTGTTAACTTCCTCAGTAAGGCCAGCAATTTGTGAATTCAACAATACTCTCTCCTGCTCTATCCGCTTTTCACGGTATTGAAGGGATAGTTCTTTGCTCTGGATTTCATCATTCAAAGCCAAAGCTTCACACTTTGCATCAATGGCAGATCGTAATTGCTGGGATAGGGAATACTCACTGGCAGTAAGTCTTTCAATTTCGACATCCCGCCGTTGCAATATACGTGTCAAGTCATTTCTTTCATCAACTGCAGCATCTCGGGAGCTTTTAAGTGATATTACATCATTTTCCAAACGACTGATCTTATCACGAGCTTTTTCAAGTTCAGAATTGAGGGTCTCAACCTGTTTTCCCAATTCTGTAATAGTTTCATCTGCAGCAAGTAACTTTTTTGTAGCTTCGTCATATTTTACAGTTAGTTCAAAGACTGTTGCTTCTGAAGTAGCTATTTTGTCACCTTAAAAGTAAATAAAAAAATTAGTTCTTTATATTTTTTTCTCCTCCTATAAAGGAATATTTGAAGATGGATATTAATATTATTAAAAATTACATTAACTTTGTTTTGTATGCAGAGGTACAATATAATGTTATTTGTGTTATTGTGGTACCTAAATTTATTTATTAGCAGAGTATTTGTGTAAGGTTGTTATACTGTACTAAAAGGAACTGTTTGTTTAGCCTTAGTTAGGGTAAGCTGGAGGAGAGCAAACCATTGTGATCTAACTTAGTTATAAAACCTATTGTCATTGTGATATATCATAAAGATATTGAATTACTAAAAATTTCTAATCTTTGGATGACCCTTAAACAAAACATAATACAAAATAATAAAAACAATTATTCCCAATGGGACATTGGCTTATTGATGACACTCATTCTATAAAACTTTTAATTCAAAATGCACTTTATTACAGCATTTTTTGGCCAAAATCTAAGTTATCTTAACATGTAGGTACTTTAAATTAAGGTAAAGCACAATTTGTGGAAGTCTGTGTGGTTACGAAAGGTTACTATACGGGTACACATTTACCCAAGAATGAGCTACTTGATTTAAGAAGTCTGAAACAAGATTTCAAAATTTTATTCACAAGTGAAAAATTATGGAGGTGATATAATTGCAAAGACATTTAACTACTTACTCTTTATGTATAATTGTATATTTGAAAAGAAGCCTTGTTCTCTTAGCAACGTCAAGGAGGTAAAAACCAGTGTCAGAATGAAAGATAAGAATGTAGACCTTATAGACACCACAGTATTTCTAGGTACCTACTACATTAGATGCCAAGCCACAGATTAGGTAATAGTTACTTTGTAACAGATAAATCATTCCCTACAAAAATTCGTATACCTACCGCGTTAATAGCCTACTTCATTTCGTCGCGACGCGTCGGCGACCGCTGCGTGCTAAATTATGCCTAATAGGCTCGACTATAGACTTGTTATCGATTGGCAGCCGCGCAGTCTTGCTGCCATCGTAGTAATGATAGGGCTGTTGCTACGATAAAAATATTGTTCACACACAATAATTTGTACCTAAATTAATCTGTGTCTAAATGGCTTGTTTAAGCTTTGTAATGTAAATTAAAATGAATGATAAATTGAAAAGCTCAATTGTTTATGATCAGTATGAAAACATGGAACTCTGATTATAATGTTACCTATGATATTAAATGAATTACCTACTTAAAGTTATAAATCTTCATCATCATCAGTCCATAATATCCCACTGCTGGAATATAAATTTTCCTTCGTATGAAAGTGTTATGATATGAAAGAGAACTGAGTGGGTATAGAGATAGATTATATTCCTTATTTTTTGTAAATAAGGAATATAATCCATAACTCGAGTATAAACACCCATAACTCGAGTATAAAATAGGTATCCACATTCATCATACAAACATTTGCCCCTAACGGGATTCGAACCCACGACCGCTGACGTGGCAGGCAGGGTCACTAACCACTACACCAAACGTGTTGTCACAACTTTAATGCAGACATAGTCACAGGTCATTTATATTTGTCTGACGTGTCGTGTCGCGACGCGTCAGAACGGAATCGATTTCATACATACATTGTTTCATACATTTTTAGATTTATATTTTTATGTTGTGACTCAAAATCCGCCTTTAATGTTGAAAGTAAGTAATTAAAATCAACCTATTTTATTCTATAAATTCATCCAAATAAGTAGGTATCTATAATGTATATACTTAAAAGAGTTTCATTAAGTAGGTACTTACCTTTCTTCATCAACAGGCAAACTAAATAATGACAGGTTTTAATTCCTTTTATTAGATTTACAACCATCAACTTCACAAAAATTGCCAGGCGCGGGCGGCATTGGTTTATATTATTAAAACGAGATTTTAAATCACCTAATTACTATTTACAATAATCTAAACCACACAAATGTCAATCAACATTTATATTAAACTTATTCACTATTTACAATACTTATTTAATAATAACTACAGAATACCTACAAATGATCGATGTTTTATAATGATGCAACGTGCACAGCGAATGAGCGAGCGATAACGAGCGCTTGCGACAGCCCACTGGCTTTTAGACCGCCGGCGGTCCACCGCCTCGGTAGGTAACTAACGCGCGCAAGTACATGGAGTGACGGAGACCTGGCCAAGCTACAGTGCGGCCCACATAGTAGAATGAACTCTGTGGCGTGTGTGGCAATTAAAATTCGTCAGATAGCCGACTTTGATACACCTAGATTAGTTTTTATTTATTTATTTTATTTTATGTTTAATTGGCACAGACTACAGAGTTGTTATCGATTCGCAGCCGTGCGGCCTCGCTGCTATCGTAGTAATGCTAGGGCTGCTGTTACGATAAAAATATTGTTCACACACAATAACTTGTACATAAATATCTAAACAGTATAAACACCCATAACTCGAGTATAAAATAGGTATCCATATTCATCATACAAACATTTGCCCCTAACGGGATTCGAACCCACGACCGCTGACGTGGTAGGCAGGGTCACTAACCACCACACACCACACCAAACGTGTTGTCACAACTTTAATGCAGACGTAGTCACAGGTCATTCATATTTGTCTGACGTGTCGTGTCGAATCGGTTTCATACATTTTTAGATGTATATTTTTATGTTGTGACTCAAAATCCGCCTTTAATGTTGAAAGTAAGTAATTAAAACCAACCTATTCTATTCTATAAATCATCCAAATAAGTTCAATAATATTCATATATATAAATCTATACTAATATTATAAAGCTGAAGAGTTTGTTTGTTTGTTTGTTTGAACGCGCTAATCTCAGGAACTACTGGTTCGAATTGAAAAATTCTTTTTGTGTTGAATAGTCCATTTATTGAGGAAGGCTATAGGCTATATTACATCACGCTATGACTAATAGGAGTGGAACAGTCGCTAATTAACGCGGGTGAAACCGCAGGGCACAGCTAGTAATCTAATATATAAAATTCTCGCGTCACAGTTTTCGTTGCCATACTCCTCCGAAACGGCTTGACCGATTTTGATGAAATTTTTTGTGCTTATCTGGTATCTATGAGAATCGGCCAACATCTATTTTTCATCCCCCTAAATGTTAGGGGTAGTCCAACCCTAATTTTTTATTTTATTTTTTATGGCAAAACAACGTTTGCCGGGTCATCCGGTATCTATGAGAATCGGCCAACATCTATTTTTCATCCCCCTAAATGATAGGGGTAGTCCACCCCTAAATTTTTTTTTTATTTTTTATGGCAAAACAACGTTTGCCGGGTCATCCGGTATCTATGAGAATCGGCCAACATCTATTTTTCATCCCCCTAAATGTTAGGGGTAGTCCACCCCTAAATTTTTTTTTATTTTTTATGGCAAAACGACGTTTGCCGGGTCAGCTAGTATTCTATAAATCTATAATGTATACTTAAAAGAGTTTCATTAGTAACTTTTCCTTATCAACAGGCAAACTAAAAAATTACAGGTTTTTTTCCTCTTATTAGATTTACAACTATCAACTTCACATAAATGGCCAGGCGCGGCGGGCGGCATTGTTTTATATTATTAAAACGAGATTTTAAATCACACAATTACTATTTACAATAATCTAAACCAAACAAATGTCAATTAACATATATATGTTAACTTATTCACTATTTACAATACTTATTTAATAATAACTACAGAATACAAATGATCGATGTTTTATGATGCAACGTGCACAGCGAACGAGCGTGCGATCAGGGGGTCGACACTTCATATAAAAAATATATTGTATGGAATTATGAACGTACTTTGTGCCAACATTAAATTACAAAGTTAATAAAACGTTCTGTCTTATTGTACCAGCCACAACACGCTAATTTAGTCGCATTATACGGTATGGTCATGTTGGCTAGCATGTAACGCGCCATTCAAAGTTTCTTTATGGTGCCATTGTAGTTCTGTTTAAATATTTGTGTGTTTTGTACAGCTCGGAAGTTTAAAAACTGTAAAAAACGTGATAAAATTACATTATGGGTGGCAAATCTTTGCGTAAGTGTGAAATTTGTGGTATTCAAAGATTGAGAAAGTTGAGTAAGGATATATTATTGGCTAGATTCCCGCTTGACCCAAACAGGTAAGTTTTGTAGTGTATTCCAAGTTTTAAGTCAATTTGAGTAAAAACAGTGTTATTAATAAGTGGTAATATCGGTAAATATATGTGTCTAAGTAACAATTAGAAGAAAATTCGGGTTATTTTTTAGTTCCTTATTTATAAACTTTACATTGTCCTAGTGCTGTGCTTATCGATATTTTTATTTATTTTAGATGTCGACTGTGGGTATATACAAAAATATACAGGTAATGAGGATTTGGTCTATATACCCATAAAGAAGTTAAATGTTAATAAGTTTATATATGGCGATCACTTTCCTCGTAAAATGTTCAACAAAAAGGGTAATAGATTAAAAAGAAATGCCTATCCTACATTAAAGGTAAACACAGCTTTCTGATGAAATTCTTGCAAATTTCCCTATATGTAAGCTGGAGAAGAGGTAATTTTGCGTTTTATATACCTGCACGAAATTCGCAGTACACCATCAGGTGTACTGTGTGGTCATTTGCCGTACATAAAATGAAATTGTTATACTTTCTAGCAAGTATTTTGCTTAATTTTCCGGCATCTAGTTCTAAAGCAGAAGCTCAGAGTGGCACGCCACAGCACATAATTTAAAAAAACGCAAAATAGGAACATTTTGAACACTTTAAGCTATTTACAAGTTGGTTTTTCGATGACGCTGACAGTCTTAACATCTGATATTTATTATATTTTATTTGTAGATATATCACTCGATTGTCTGCCATCTACTTCTAAATCAAGAACGCCTCATGAAAATGTGACACAATTTGAGGAAAGACTGCACACGTTTAAAAAGCATAAAATAGGTACCTAAATAACAATTGATTCAAACTTTCTTACTTTAGTAAGTGACTTTCCAATGACACTAATATTTGGTCTTAATATTGCTATTCATTTCTTGCAGATATTTCAATGAATTGTCCAGCATCGACTTCTAAAGCGAGTACTCATTATGAAAACATGCCAGGAGGTGATTTTAGTTTCCCAAGTTTACCAAGTACTTTGCCAAGTTTCGTTCTATGAATTTGATATTTTCATTACTTTTTTACAGATGATATGGGTAATAGGTAAAAATGTTTGGACGATTCAAAAGCACTTTTCTAAAGTTTATTTAAATAAAAAATATTTGACTTTGACTGACTTTTTTATTTAAAAAAATACAAGCGGTAATTCTTTCATTGCATGTCATCAGGAGAAAAGTTTTAGATTGTTTTTAGATAAATATATATTTTGCTGGCATGTTGTG
Organism: Eudonia mercurella; assembly: GCA_963082485.1. Taxonomy (NCBI): domain Eukaryota; kingdom Metazoa; phylum Arthropoda; class Insecta; order Lepidoptera; family Crambidae; genus Eudonia; species Eudonia mercurella. The sequence continues at coordinate 8,745,523 of OY720035.1, read as the reverse complement.
ATGGGATTTATCGCCTGCTTTTATTCCAACGTATGAAATATTTGAGGTTAATGGGTATAGACGCTACGAAGTTTTTTTTTATCGATATCGATATTATGCTCAGTTTGCAAAGTACCTACTTCACTATTCTTTTGACATTTCCTGCTTATGTTGGTAGTACGATTTTATTTATTAGGTTGGTAGAAACTACGTACATAATTGTGAAAACGGCTAGTTATGAAGTGCCGACTCTTATAACGTAGTGATTACTTGCTCAGTGCGTGCGATAACGAGCGCTTGCAACAGCCCACTGGCTTTTAGATCGACCACGATCGATCGATCGATCCACCGCCTCGGTAGGTAACTAACGCGCGCAAGTGTATGGAGTGACGGAGGCCTGCCGAGGCGGTGGATCGCCGGCGATCTAAAAACCAGTGGGCTGTCGCAAGCGCTCGTTATCGCACGCTGCTCATTCGCCGTGCACGTTGCATCATAAAACATAATTTGTATTCTATAGTTATTATTAAATAAGTATTGTAAATAGTGAATAAGTTTAATATATATGTTGATTGACATTTGTTTGGTTTACATAATTGTAAATAGTAATTGTGCGATTTAAAATCTCGTTTTAATAATTTAAAACAATGCCGCCCGCGCCTGGCAATTTTTGTGAAGTTGATGGTTGTAAATCTAATAAAAGGAATAAAAACCTGTAATTTTTTAGTTTGCCTGTTGATGAAGAAAGGTAAGTTTCTACATAATGAAACTCTAAGTATACATTATAGATACCTACTTATTTGAATAAATTTATAGAATAGAATAAGTTGGTTTTAATTACTTACTTTCAACATTAAATGCGGATTTTGAGTCACACACAACATAAAAATATAAATCTAAAAATGTATGAAACAATGTATGTATGAAACCGATTCCGTTCTGACGCGTCGCGACATGACACGTAAGACAAATATAAATGACCTGTGACTATTTCTGCATTAAGGTTGTGACAACACGTTTGGTGTAGTGGTTAGTGTTCCTGCCTGCCACGTCAGCGGTCGTGAGTTCGAATCCCGTTAGGGTCAAATGTTTGTATGATTAATATGGATACCTATTTTATACTTAAGTTATGGGTGTATTTAGGTACAAGTTATTGTGTGTGTACAATATTTTTATCACAGCAGCAGCCCTAGCATTACTACGATGGCAGCGAGGCCGCGCGGCTGCGAATCGATAACAACTCTATAGTCGAGCGTATTAGGCACAATTTAGCACGCAGCGGTCGCCGACGCGTCGCGACGAACTGAAGTAGGCTATTAACGCGGTAGGTATACGAATTTTTGTAGGGAGTGATGTATCTGTTACATAGTAACTATTAACTAATCTGTGCTTGTTCTACCATGGTATATACGCCAAACACCTAACATATTCACACAATAAAAAAAAAATCAAAAACTAATTTCCTCCATAGAAAAAAAATATATACATTTTTTTTCTCGGAAACTATCAACTTATCGAAGAATTGTGTAAAACAAAATGTTGTTTGTATTACTCTATCTATACTAAAAAAAAAATCAAATCGACGGGGACAACTAGGTTAGGTTAGTCTTGTGACCTACACATAGCGGAGGCTCGCTAGCGAGCCGGAGCCTCACTTGTGCTTGAAATTTTTCTAAAAAAAATTAAAAAATAAAAATTACTACCGACCGGCCGGCCGACCGACCGACCGACCCCGCATACTACAGACCAATTATAACCTCCTTAACCTGCAAAGTTATGGATAATGTCCTAAACCACAACCACAAACTGCCGACGTACATAGAGCACAACGATCTCCTCGGCGATCGTCAGTACGGCTTCCGCCAGGGACGGTCTACTGGGGACCTCCTAGTGTATGTCACACACTGTTGGGGCGAAGCCATCGAGAAACACGGCGAAGCCCTTGCCGTGTCCTTAGACAACTCGAAGGCTTTTGACAAAGTTTGGCATAAAAGTCTGTTAAGCAAGCTTCCCGCGTACGGCATCCCTACTGGCATCTGTCAATGGATCACAGACTTTTGAGTGAGCGGTCGATCAGAGTAGTCATTGATGGCTGCTCCTCTCGACTTCATGGCTATCGACGCCGGAGTTCCTCAAGTTCTTTCGGCAACTCTTTTCCTGCTTCACACGACCTGGACCTGCATCAGCCAGAACAACCTGCTTCAGCCAGGGATAGTTGGGTACACAGACAATAGCTGTTGCATGAAATACTGCAGTCATCTTTGGGACGAATCTGCTAAATACCAGTTGGCCTCACTCGACTCGGTGGAACGCAGAATTATAAGACTCATTGGTGATGACGCGCTTGTCGAGGTCAAGCTTACCAGCCTCGCACACCAGTATCGCCTGCCTGTGTGTCATTTACCAACTTTACTACGATGAGTGTGTGGGGGAGCTTTTCGAGCTCATACCATCGCCCTTTTACCACCGAACCTCCAGACGTACTGCAGCATATCATCCCCACCTAGAAGTTCCACTATGTCGCACTAAGCGCTTCATATCATCATTTTTGATGCGCACTGGCAAGGACATCGCCATCGCCTGTGTTCCCAAAAACTTATAACCTGAATGCCATCAGGCGAGATTGAGGTCAAGAGCTGTCTTATAATAAGGCATTAAAAAACAAGGACTGTCACAAGATGTTACATGGTGTTGTAGTGTCACATTTTATTACTTGTTTTGTTGCCTACTAGTTGGATATGCCTACTTATAATTGTTAATTATTTTACTTTATTTTAATTTTGCCATGGCATGTTAGACTAATTACTGAATTACAATTTTATTTTTATCATTATCCTATCCAAATTATCTTTGCTATAGAACAGAACCCAGCACAAGTCGGTCTTTGCTACTTTCAAACTAGGTTTAAAAATGTGTAGGTTAGAAATTCAAGCATCATAATAATTATATATCATAATATCGACCTACCTACATATTTTTTTTATTAGACACATTTTAAATCTTTTATTTTGGTGACATTGTGAACATTTAATGATTAAAGACACTACAGTTTTGTAAGAAAAACCAAACATAAAATAAAGAAGAAAGGTGAGAGCGTCACAATGCACCGGTGATTTTTACTTACCTATTTGCGATTTACTGGTTTCATGTAGAGCCTTGGATGTTAAGTACTCTTCAAATTTTTTGTCAATATAAACGTTGATCTTCTCCACGACGGGGTTAGGTATGCAAGAAAATTCTGTTTCTGATAAAACATCGTTTAAATGATTTTTTGCACCAGCTACGCCACTAGCAGCTTCCATCTTTTATTTCTCCACTGACAGACGGCCATGGACAAACAAACACAAACAACTAAGCTAAGCTGGGCATAGTGTAGTGATGGCCGTTATTCGACTTAGATAGTTAAACAACTATCTATTTGGCTGAACAACGATCACTCCTTATCCAACGACAAAAAATATATATTTTCCACAACGCTCTAAACTTGCACAAGCGAGCGAATATATTCGCTCGCTTGTGCAAGTTTAGAGCGTACACACTTAATACACTTTAAGTAAACGAATACACACGAATACAAATAGATAGTTTGTTCATGCGTGAGCGAATGAACGAAACTGTATTATGACGTTTGCATAAGTGTGATTATTCATATTTCACTTGCAATATAGCAATATAGACAGTCCGAAGCCTGGTAAAGTATGAAGAAAAGTTAATTGAACTCGTTAACAGTAGCTAACGACTCAAACCTAACGATATAATACTCAAAGAAAAATGATAATATTCATACTGTTCGACGACGTTGTGGAAATAGATAGTTGTCAAAAATAGATAGTTTTAATAACGTTATTTACAAACGGATAACGTTTTCATTTCGTATTTCAAAAAACTATAACGATCATCGCTAGCATAGTGGGCATGGGCACCCTAAGTGTGCAACCAACAACCTTCGAAATGGTGGGACTTCTTGGCGGGAAAGTGAAGAGTCATGTCTGCGGTTTTGTTTTATTTTCTAAAATTTGTGTTATGTCAAATATTAATGTGAAATAATGGTGGATTATTAACCGTTAAGTGTTCGTGAGTGTGCATGAGTGTTGGCAAATGAAACAAAACAGTGCAACGTCACTTTTCAAATTCTCTCAAGAAGTCCGCCCGAGGACTTAGTAAAGCCCCACATCTTTACTGAGATACTCGAGGGGTTGGGTGGTATATCATTCTCATTTCTATTATCATTCATCAATTCATCATCATCATCATACAGAAAAGAAATATTGTTTATATATGTATTACTTGTTAGAAAAATTACTTTGACACTGGCTAAATGTGCTAATCGCACGAAGCCATCAACAAAATGAAAAAAAAAAAAAAACAACCTTCGACAACAAAAAGAAAATTAGTTTTTTTTTTGCTTTTTTTTTTTTTTTCTTGGCGGGAAAGTGAAGAGTCATGTCTGCGGTTTTGTTTTATTTTCTAAAATTTGTGTTATGTCGAATATTAATGTGAAATAATGGTGGATTATTAACCGTTAAGTGTTCGTGAGTGTGCATGAGTGTTGGCAAATGAAACAAAACAGTGCAACGTCACATTTCAAATTCTCTCAAGAAGTCCGCCCGAGGACTTAGTAAAGCCCCACATCTTTACTGAGATACTCGAGGGGTTGGGTGGTATATCATTTCTCATTTCTATTATCATTCATCATCATCATACAGAAAAGAAATATTGTTTATTTATGTATTACTTGTTAGAAAAATTACTTTGACACTGGCTAAATGTGCTAATCGCACAAAGCCATCAACAAAAAAGAAAGAAAGAAGAAAATTAGGGGTTCCGAGACGATCAAGCGGCTTGACGGCAAACACGTAGATTTTTGCTTGAGCCAAGCATATTGACCGTTTACAATGTTTGCGATTGATGTTGATTTTATATTTTTTGTTTGACGGGCACGGCTTGACACGACGTTTTGACGGTGTTCGCGTGTTCGCGGACGGCTTGGCTTGATCCAGAATAGCTCAGTCCAAAGAGTATTCTTAGTCGCGCGCAGTATATCTACCTGATTCTACCTAGTTTGTGGTCGCGCGTCAGTAGCAATCATGGCTAGCGATGCGCGACTACGAATGATTTTACCTTTCCACTAATTCGTATTAACTAATTTGACTATTCGAAAGGCAGATTAGTTGTATACTAATGTCATTATTCGAATAACGACTACTAATTAGTACTACTAATGTCAAATTTACAAGAGCGCAACGAATAAAGATAGGTTATTCATTCGTTCGTGAGTTCATCATTTGCCTTAGTTCAGTTAGTTTCCGTACGTTCGTACGTGGCGCCCGCTACGATAGACTTTTTTTTTTTTTTTTTTTAATAATGACTTTGCACAAGCATTTAGCCAATGAAAAAGTCTTACAATACTTAAACAATATTAATTTCTTTCATGTATGATGATGATGATGAATGAATAGAAATGAGAAGTGAGAAATGATATACCCCCCAACCCCTCGAGTATCTCAGTAAAAATGTGGGGCTTTACTAAGTCCTCGGGTGGACTTCTTGAGAGAATTTGAAAAGTGACGTTGCACTGTTTTGTTTAATTTGCAACACTCATGCACACTCACGAACACTTAACGGTTAATAATCCACCATTATTTCACATTAATATTCGACATAACACAAATTTTAGAAAATAAAACAAAACCGCAGACATGACTCTTCACTTTCCCGCCAAGAAGTCCTACGATAGTCTTGTATCTGTATTATTATTTTTGCAGTAAAAAATATATTAACCGGTGAATTGCCTGTAGTTATACGTCAGTCGAGAGTCGGTCAGTCGACCGACCTTAGTTGTTAGTAATGTATTCTGCAGGTCGCTGTCGGCCGCCCCAGATACCTTCGGCTCCAGTCGAATGATCTAAAGCGCATTAGCACAGTCGACTTAGTCGAATGATTAATGGAGCCGAATGATTAGTATTATGCCCCGTGTACACAATGGCGTATGCTGGCCCACTACAGGCCATCGCCATTGTGTATACGGGGCAATGGTCTACAGTGGCGGACAATTGGCCATGATGGCGCGCAATCGGCCAGTTGTCGGTTTTTCGGGCACACTTCAAAGGAATCGTGGCGTAGCATGGCCTGTGGCGTTCACACAATGGCCCATTGTTTAGTTCGTCACAGACTGCTGGCCGGGATAGTGCACTTTTTGGTTGCGTTTGTTCATTTAAAATCGAATACGTGACTTTGTAAAAGCGTATGAAATTATTTGACTATATTAAAATAACATTTATTTATAATCCTGTTAGATTATAAATAAATATATATAGTGAAAAATAAAGTATAAATAAATATAGTAATTGTAGTATATTAAGTGATCTTAATAAGTATACTACAATTGCTTTGTGATTCTATTTTATATGTTAGATCAGATTTATCCCAATAACCTCCCGCATAACACACGTCTATCATAATTTTAAAACATACAATAAAATAAACGTACTCCTTCACAAGGTAATTTCATTACAGATAAATACCAGTGTTGGGTTAGTACACCATACAAGTGATATTCAATAACCAATCCGTTAAATTTAACTTCATATTTTTCATCCTATCAGTATCCATTAATTTTTTAGTCTTTATTTATTTTTCTTGAATATTCATATTATATTCAAGAAAATTCATATATTACTATATATTTAATATTCATATATGAAGCATCCACCATCGCCTTTTGCGCCATTTTTTTAATTGTGTACTGGGGCCTTTAGTATTTGTCGAAGTCGCGTATCGCTAATCATGGCGGACGACGCTTTGTCAGACAGTGGTGATAAGATAACTAATATCATACTAATATCCCTGTACCACAGTTCCACAGTATTACTATTTCATACAGTAGGGTATCGCCTTTGATGTGGGGCGTTGCCGCCGCTCGCGTAGGTATCCACGCGGTCGTTCGCCGATATGCAAGGGATGTCATAAAATTCGAAATCAAATAATAGTTAATTTTATAAAATAATAATTTATTAACAAGAATAAACTATTATGTATACATATTTACAAATGCTGCACAGTTAAATATTTACGTGAAAGTTTATTTTAGATTTAAATTTTTAACAATATAATGGAAATTCGCATTCGGACTGCTTAAAAATGAAAAATAACAAGCCCAGAAATCTTAAATATAAACTTTAAAGAATTGATGCTTATAGAACCTCGTCTGTATTGGCACGTATTAGTTAATAGTTATGTGTTGTAAAAATGTTCATTATTAATTAATGAGAAGTTGGCAAAATAAATAAAAAACTATTTAGTCATTCTGTTGTTGGAGCACAAGAATTCGGTAATTTATTCTTGTAGTTGGAGTACCCTGCACATCACCAACAATATACATTTTACCATCCATGTAGCTACATACATTCCAACAAAGACAAAGTACAAGTTATTACAAAATTATAGGAAAAAATTATTTTGCGTCACGAGGAAATTATATATGAAATTTTAAATTCTTGTTGTGTTTCGACGTCGACTTACAACCGTATACATAACAATGTGTATGCACCATTATATTCAATAGGAGTCACTGAACGTAAATTTTAAAAAATACGTTTTAAACACGCAGTACGCGCACGTGGCTACCCTTCACGGTAGCTCCCATAAACTGCGCTTGTTTGTGGGACACTCATCGCAGCGCCCGCTTCCCCGCGGGTTCCCCTCCATTGCTCTGCGAAGTACGTTCGATACCCAACTGTATGCTTTGAAGGCGAGGCCCTCGCCTCGCCTTCTAATATAATATCGAATATAATAGCCTTCAATATTACTTTCATATTATTTTCGAAATGACAAGATGACGCCTCTTCCTCGCCTCGCCTTCAAAGCGATCGAAAGCGAGAGAGTTAGGCGGTCGGCCCACTGGGGTCGGCTTATCCGAGACCGGAGGAATTCAGGCTGTTGCTTGCACAAAAGATCTGTGTTACTGCAAGAGGGAAACGTCAGGTAACCCAGCGGGCGGCTCAAATACTCGATTACCGCGAAAAAAGTTTTGACAGAAAGGAGACGGTTAAGGAGTGGTAGTTGAAAACCGACAGAAATGAAAAGTATATCATTCGAAAGCTAATTTATGCTCTAACATTATCAATTTATTTCAATTTTTAATTTACTCCCGTTTTATTTTAAATCACAAATTAAAATTTGCGTATTTTCATGTTGTTGTCCACCCCGATTACAATTTATTTACTCTGTGTCAGTGACGTCAGGTGCTAATCTGATCTGTCACGCTGACATTTCAAAAGCACAAGCTACAAACCAATCGATCAAGTCAATCGATCAAACAAACCCTTAGATTTTTTTTTAGACATTGTCTTATTATTCAAAGTTATTATATACTGGTTAGTTACTAAACAAAAACTGCACTTAATTGTTAATACTTAACTGAAGCTCATAAATATATTTAATAGGTACTTAGCTGTTTAAAGAGCAGTTCCTACCTTCACAATCTCTAAATCTGTAGTAGTTAGGTGTAAGTGTAACCAAATCACACCTAAGCCTAACTGTTACAATAGTGAGCTTACTTCTATTATATCACTATCTTATAGCAACAAAATATATCTACTGAGTTAAGATCTTGACTGTTCTGGTCTTTCAAAAATTCATATAAGTAACAAGAAAAAAATAATTATAGTTATAAGGTTTATATTCTTATAATTATAATTATATTTATAATTATAAAGTTTGTATTAAGGTCTTGACCGTAATAATTCAATATATGGAAGAGAAATAAAACAGATTTTTTAAAGTTAAAAATAACTTATTAATGATCTTCATCAGTTACCAAAATACCATCTAAAAAGCTGGCAGGTGGTAGTATCGTATCTTGATGCCGTGCCCAACCCAGATACCACACCATAGCACAGATTAGGTAATAGTTACTTCGTACCATAGTCATGACATGTGCACAACTCCCAACTGTCCTCTTTCCAATTACATATGATCAATAATATTGTTCAATACGTTGACACCAATCTTCACCATTTAAATTCAACAATATATAAGTAAAATATTTCCTGTTTCCTATATGTCTTGAGCTTATTTTCCCTCTTATTAATAATTTGTTCTCATCAAATCTAGTGAAGTCGGTGTCAACCTCGATGTGGAATGTACCATTTTGGCGGGAACATGCAGTTCAGGGAGCTGAGCATCAATAGCAATAAAATTGGTGTGGTCTCTGTTTAATCGTCCACTTGTAACAATTTCTGCTAAAGTTTGTGCACTTCATAACGGCTTAATGCACGACTTAAAATTAGTTGGGCATCAGGATAATCGGTAATAGCGGAATGAAAATTGTTTAGAAGAGCTGCCGCAAGTCTGCTGGCATAAGATTTTAACAACATGTGTTGAAATATTTATTTCTAAACAATTTGAAGTCTCGCTTGAACATACCATTTACGACTTCTACCACCCACCTACACATACATGGTGACAAATCGCGACTGATTAGCATTAAGCGTGGATAATTGACTTTCTCCCCTCTCTAAACTCTGGTTTATGAACTGAATAACCTAATGATGTTAAGAGTCCTATCGAATCTCGGAAACCTCGATCAAATATAAATATATCTTCATTCCTAAAATAGGACCTTAATGGCGAATTCGGATCTCTAAAACGTGATTGTGTGATATCTGCATCTGATGTTGTTGCTGGATATGGTCCAAAGGCTTCAATTATGTGTCCATCGGTTGTTACTATCAAAAGTGGCTTTACCAAGTTTTGGAACTTGTGTAGACTCCATGTTTCTTTTTGAAACAAATAATTAGATGATTTCTGAATATATAAGTACCATCACATATTACAATGTGACTATTTTGTTCATTACCAAATAAACCTTTGGGTATCAAAAGATTTCGTCCACTATGATCTGCTCTACTTAAATGATTAATTCCCAAGTGATTTGGAACATAATGTTCTGTTAAGCAGTTTCTAACTTTTTTAATGTAAGAAATAATCGTAACCTTACTCAGTAGAAATAAATTGGCTATTCTTACAATTGGTTCACCTGTTCTTTGACAATAATTCAAGCATATCGTTAATATGATTTGCATTAAAAGTATTTAAAAAACCATCTAAATCATTCAGCATTTCCCAATTATACACCACAGAATGTGTTGAACAGACCCAAGCATTATTAGTAATATAAAGTTTTTGGTTTATTAAAATCACTCTCTTCATATGTTTGGGAACCCTTAATCGTTCAGTATTATCACAGCCAGGCACAAAGCAGAGGTTTGGTGTTTCAGCTGTACGTCTATAGTTTGTTAATTCTATTACATCTGGGTTTGGTAGGTTTGGTATTCCAGCACCAACCCAAGAACTTGATGCTGAACTTGGCAGTACAGAGCTTGTTGGTACTGAGTCTGAATATGCCTGTTGTGGTTCTGGTAGCTTAATGCCTTCAAATGTAGGCTCCATAGGTGCTTGTGCTCCATCTTCTTGCACTGCACGATTTTCATGAGCCTGCATCCAACAAGCACGACACATCCAAGCATCTTCAGGAACCTAAAAATTGAATATGTTTTTAATACCTACATAATAACATCTGTCATAAGTCTGACTGTACTTTATTCCATTAAAGTTATAATTGAAAGGGCACTTTTCTTAATTACTTTCAAATAAATCTGATTACTTTCCTATGCAAGAGAAATCTTACCTGATGAGGAAAAATATGATGTTCTACATAAATGTGTTCTTCACTTCTTGGGATAAGCCTGTGGCGACGACGACCGCTGCGTTTGATCAGTGATATTCCACAGCAAACACAAACAGAAGCATGCCCAACTTGCCTCTCCGACTGATAGTTGGGGTCGTCACTACGATTGGCTGCCTCCCTTACCACAAGATTGATACATTCTTGGCATAGCCGATCAGTATCAGAGATCTGCAATAAAAGTTTATGTTATCAGTACTCATTTATTAAGGGAATACACACATACGAATTCACAGTAATGCCTGCTGTAGTTTTGTGAACCAAAGGCATAGCTTTAAACAAGAGGTTAAAGAGCCTAGACAGAATAAAAAACTACCCACTTTTTAATTTACTAATTGCATACTCACCTCACAACCACACCACTCTTCAGTAATAGCCACAAGTTCTGGACTTAGATCAATTACAATGTATTCACATAATTGCGTATTCGCCCGCAACAGTATGTGACAGTTCACACAACAGGCCATGATGACTGAAACAAGAGAAATAACAAATAGGTCATTGTCATTATATTAACACTATCACCAATTGAAATACAGAGGATTTTTAAGTCTTGTGATACAAAAAGAGATATATAGATAATAGTATAATTAATTAGATTTCAACTTACATTGATGCTGAAATATCCTAATGATAACCAGGTCAAGAGCGGTCCAAATCACGAGGAAACAACAGAGTTCAATAGGTACAGCAAGGGTCAACATAAAAAACGGAAATATCGGAGTCTAAAATAATAGCAGGGTAGAGGTAGATTTGAGCAGCAAGAAACAACGAATAATACACGTACAACGCAAGCGAAGTCGGAAAACCGTCTGTCATTTGTCACTCCTTTTTTTTTTTTTTTTAATAGTTTGTTCTCTGAGGAACCGGCTAAGGTCATAGACCATGCTGCCATGTCATTAGTTTCTTAATTTCATTAGTATTATAATCCTAAAGATGATGATGAATGATAATGGAAATGATGATGATGAATGATAATGGAAATGAGAAGTGAGAAATGATATACCCCCAACCCCTCGAGTATCTCAGTAAAGATGTGGGGCTTTACTAAGTCCTCAAGCGGACTTCTTGAGAGAATTTGATTAGTGACGTTGCACTGTTTTGTTTCATTTGCCAACACTCATGCACACTCACGAACACTTAACGGTTAATAATCCACCATTATTTCACATTAATATTCGACTTAACACAAATTTTAGAAAATAAAACAAAACCGCAGACATGACTCTTCACTTTCCCGCCAAGAAGTCCATTTGTCACTCCATGACTTCATCTGTCATCTGTCATCATAGATCATATCGAACATGTGTCTCATTATGGGGAAGGCAATGGAATCTACGTCCATACAGATTCGCTTAAGACTTTCATGTTTAATAAAGGTGGGGTGTATTATCGACGTACCTATCACATTAAAATTAGACAAACCGAACTCTCCAAAATGGTAGCAAAATCACAATAATTTTTTAATTAAAAAACTTTTCTTATTTTCGCATTCATTGTGTTATACTGTTGTGCCCCAGTCCCCCCAGTCGCGACCCGTTGTGCAGGATACCGCGCCCCGGGATGCGGGGGGGGGAAGAGAGGGGCGCGGCTGGCTGGCCGTCAAGCCCTTGACGTCGCATCCGCATGTCCCGCAACCCGCACAACGGATCGTGAATGGGGCACGAACAGAGCATTAAACCAGAAGCGGCCAATGTTGCCAGTTCAATTATTGTTGAACTTTTGAAATTAAATATTTAAAAAACGGGGGTACTTTAAAATCTGATATTTAGGCAAATGATAAACAAAAATAGGAACTTTGTGTCGTTTAAATTTCAAAGAAGTCGGTGTTCCACTACCAGGTTCCATACAAAATTTATACCGTCTCCTTTGTTGTATGTGAAGTGGTCTGTCACTATTTTTTTTTTTTTTTTTTTTTTCATTTTGTTGATGGCTCCGTGCGATTAGCACATTTAGCCAGTGTCAAAGTAATTTTTCTAACAAGTAATACATAAATAAACAATATTTCTTTTCTGTATGATGGATGATGATGAATGATAATAGAAATGAGAAGTGAGAAATGATATACCACCCAACCCCTCGAGTTTCTCAGTAAAGATGTGGGGCTTTACTGAGTCCTCGGGCGGACTTCTTGAGAGAATTTGAAAAGTGACGTTGCACTGTTTTGTTTCATTTGCCAACACTCATGCACACTCACGAACACTTAACGGTTAATAATCCACCATTATTTCACATTAATATTCGACATAACACAAATTTTAGAAAATAAAACAAAACCGCAGACATGACTCTTCACTTTCCCGCCAAGAAGTCCGTCTGTCACTATGTAGGCTATCCTTGTTTTACTTTTTTTTTTGTTGATGGCTTCGTGCGATTAGCACATTTAGCCAGTGTCAAAGTAATTTTTCTAACAAGTAATACATATATAAACAATATTTCTTTTCTGTAGGTTGATGATGAATGATAATAGAAATGAGAAGTGAGAAATGATATACCCCCCTCGAGTATCTCAGTAAAGATGTGGAGCTTTACTAAGTCCTCGGGCGGATTTCTTGAGACAATTTGAAAAGTGACGTTGCACTGTTTTGTTTCATTTGCCAACACTCATGCACGCTCACGAACACTTAACGGTTAATAATCCACCATTATTTCACATTAATATTCGATATAACAAAAATTTTAGAAAATAAAACAAAACCGCAGACATGACTCTTCACTTTCCCGCCAAGAAGCCCTTGTTTTACTTACGGTTTTTGTTGCATTCAGACTACGGCTGCATTCAGCTTAAGGGGGTGCAGCGCGGACGCAAAACTGCGAGTTTCAAGTTTCTTTATGATAGAGCGAGCGGCGCGTGGCAGTGGTGTGACAACGGCGCACGACAACGAATACGCACGCACACTAATATCTGTACAGAGTAGGCTGGTGATTTAATTAGAGCAATGTTTACTTTCGTAAAATCAAAGGCGTTTTGGTAAAAAATAAGAAAAGTCATAATATTTTTATATTCATGTTTTTTAATGGAAAAATAAGACAAAAGTGACCTGCGGAATATCAATACAAACATTTTGATGTCGGATCATTGTTTCATTTGGGCTATATTTACAAAGTTTCTGAAGAAATAAGTTTTTAGATATCATTATTTTACGTAATGTTTATGCAGTTTCTGGGTATTTGTTTCAAATTCCAAGACAACCATGACCTTGTGAAAGGATCAAGCTAACCTACACTAGTCCTTTTAATGTATAAGACCTATTCAGCGCCTAGCACCAGTGACTTAAAAACACGTAAATTTTCAAATTCCGCGCTGCACCCCCTTAATGTAAATAAACATAAGAGTAATATGAGATATGATCACGCAGACGAATTTCGTCTGCTTGCCAGTGGAAGGCTATTTGACAAAAGACAAATATCGTCCTTTTGCCAGTCGAGAGGTTAACGGACAAATAAATTAATAACATTGATCAAATATAATTACATTAACTAAAGAAATGGTTATATGGGTTGTTTTCCTTTGCTTTCTATAAACGCTGAAAGTAATTAAAAAAACAATACGTCACATCATGTGGTGGGATGGAATGGAAGTCGGGATTCTGTTATTTTACAAAAAATAATCCACCTAAATTCATAATTATTTATTCAGTTCAATGTGATTTATAACAGTTATGGAGGAGGAACAATGCTTACTTGAATGTGAAAGCTACATTCAAAGTCATAATATTCAGCTATTGCTGAAAGATTGCATTGTGCAGCTTTGTGTAAATAAACCTGAAAATCCAGTTTCTTTTTTACGGCAGTATTTTCAGAAGTTGGAACGGGTAAGTTTTATCTTCCTGCATAGTATTTCATAAAATCATACATAAAATCACAGAAAGAGTTGAAGCATGTTGAACTCTTCATGATAATTAGCCAATAGGTACAGGGTCAACTTATGATTTTAGTCAAGTTTAAAATTGTCAGATAACCCTACGTTGAATGAGAAGACACAGTCTAGTCATCAGTTATGTTTTCAAAATTTTATTTGCTACTTTATTTTGTTTATTTTGTTTATAGACCCTTGTTGTGCATTTGTAAACCTAAGGTCAGACAGCTTCTCTATATTTCACTCAAAAAAATATCTCAGGAGACCAGATTTTCACACAGGGCACTGAAATTCATAGTATACATTGAAGAAACACTGGGAAGATTGCTTGAGAATCACATGTTGACTCCTTTTTCAAAAACCCACACATTTAACTGATGTAAATGTGTACTCACTTACCCTTGTGTATTCACATGTTATATGGATTGGGATCCATTATATAATTAAAAGCATCTAACTACGCCTGAACTTGTCAGTGTAGCTCCACGACTCGTAGGAGCAAGTTGTTTTGAAAAATCATAATTTATCTGTGAAAATGCCGAATTGTGTTGTGAAAGGGTGTAAGAATCAATCTTCAAAAAATAAAAATCGAGATGGAAGCGTATTTCACACGTAATTTGGAAACCAATATTTTTCAATAAATCAAAATAAAATTTAGACGTTATGAAGTTGCCATTATGAAGTGTTTTTGTTTACCCTATTATTGGGTACTGTAACGTCTGTAACACGTAACGTAACGTTACTTGTTTCTTGTAATGCTTATCAGTAAATTTTTACCAACTTTAAAAAACAAGGAGGTAGGTACTCAATTTGACTGTATTTTTTAATGTTTATAATACGCGACGCGATATCTTCGCCATTGGTGAACTGATTAGGTATGTTTTTTTTCATTGAATAAATATTTATATATTTAATAAATATAAAATAAATAAAATATTATATAATAAATATTTATCCCATATTTATGTTATCAAAATTGGTTCGGTATAATAGCAAATTGAAAAAATAGACCTGACATGAAGTCAAAGATGCAAAGCGATTAAAGAAAGTAAAAGGCAAACATACAAGAAATTAATTAAACATAAAGGTTTTAATTAAATAAATTAGATAAATAATGACAAGTTTTATTTCTGAAGACTATTTCCATTTCTTTTCTCCTACCGCCACCACTTTTTACCAACAGCTTACGGCGAAATGGATCACTTTTATTTATATCATATGATAATGTTATTAATTAATAACGTTAAAAATAATGTTGCTAATTTTTAACATTATTTTTGTACTTTTGGGGCAATTGCATTATCATGGCAACACCCGTTTAAAACACACATTATAAAAACACAAATGTTGAAAAAAATTCCACAAGCAGGATTTGAAACCTGCACTCTTCTGACATTCCGGGTCAGGTGCTCTTCCAATTGAGCTATTGTGGTTCTAACCAGCCCGCCGAAATTATTCAACACTTTTTACTTTGAAAGCCAAAGGCGCCCATTCAATGTCAACAACTACCGTCACTAACATCCGGTCATATTTTTACAAATATTAAAGATCAGTTAAGAAGTAAGCAAGCTAATTATAAATGTTCGAATAATTTTTTAACGCAAATTTTGTTGCGAACA
The DNA here is from genome assembly GCA_963082485.1 of Eudonia mercurella. Classification (NCBI taxonomy): domain Eukaryota; kingdom Metazoa; phylum Arthropoda; class Insecta; order Lepidoptera; family Crambidae; genus Eudonia; species Eudonia mercurella. Next base: position 8,729,322 of record OY720035.1, on the reverse strand, counting down.
AATTATAAAAATACAAATGTTGAAAAAATTTCCATGAGCAGGATTTGAACCTGTACCCTTCTGACATTCTGGGTCAGGTATATATGTATCGAAGGACCCGCTTAGCGGCCTTCCAGTGCACCCCTCCGTAATGTGCATTGAATTGAGATAAGTACGAGACCGCATGAGCAATGGCAGGTCTCGTACATATTGCAATGTATATTAGTGAGCCGATGAGCTCCTGGTACGGGAGCTCTAAATTTTCTTCCTCCTTCCTTATTTTAAATGGTGGGAACCATCAGTTTAAGGCCTGGTTCTAATGGGGTTGTGACTGAAATAGCACCTGCCATCCCATATTTATCAACTAGTTTCTCAATATACTTGGTCTGGTCAAGAGAAATTTTCTGAGAGCTTTGCTCTACTCATCTCATCTCATCCCATCCCAAAGCAGTCTTTGTAGAGCCAAGGTCTTTAATAGTAAAAGCCTTTTTGAGTTTATCTTCGTGGAACCTCTTGTTTTAATGTGGATTTAACAAGTAAAATGAGTAATTTAGGAATATTTCATGTATTCACATAGGATACATAAAGCAGAGATGTTTGACACATTTTGGGTGTCATAACATATCATTGTTTAAATTAGGAACGCTGTGGCCAGGTATTCTCATTGTCAAAACCAAGTAGTTTTAACATAAAGGAGTTCTTAATATTTGCAAAATCATTCAAGTTAGGATGTTCTTGATGCCTACTACAATAACCAACATGAAAAGCCAGATCTAATACCACTATCTTTTAAGTTTTTTTATCTTTCAAATTTCCGCATTTCAAATTCTGTTTCTAATCTATTTATAATTTTATTTAAATCTATCTCATTTTCACTAAATAAAATACCATCATCTACATAAATAGCCAAGTATATTTCTTTTTCTTTATTAACAAACACACTTGGATCTGATTTTAATTGTATGAAACCCAATTTCCTGAATTTCCCTTCCTTTCCTTTCCCAATTGATTTGGTATAAAATCTAATCACATCTCTTGAATAAAGGATCCCAAATCTTATATCCATTATTAGTAAACCCTACTAAAAGCCCTTTGCTACTCCTGGAGTCAAGTTTATGTAATTGGTAATTATTTTTATAATAAAATATGTTAAAGATTCAAAAATATTTAAATGTAAGCTTGGTATTCTATTAAACCACATTTCAGCTGGTGTTTTAACGTTTATTGTATTAGCACTTCTGTTCAATAAATAAGCAGAAGTTAAAATAGCTTCATAATTCTTGGGATAGCTGCATATCAAAAAGCAACGCTCTTTTTCGTTCCATTATTGATCTATTTAATCATTCAGCTTTACCATTCAGCTGTGGAGTATAGGAAATAGTGTAATCAATATGAATACCTTTGTTATTACAATATGTTTTAAATTATTTGCTAATGTATTCACCCCCATTATCACATCTGAATGTTTTAACTGTTGTGTTAAAATTATTTTCCGCCAAATAAATATAGTTTATAATTTTAGAAAACGCCTCGTTTTTATTTCTGAGTAGAAAAACTTTAACAAAATGTGTATAATCAATCATCAACGTGATAAAATATTTGTAACCATCCCATATTTCAATTTCAATAGGACCACAAATATCACTATGGATTATTTCCAATGGCTTAAAAGCCCTGTGTCTATTTGTTTTAAATGGTTTTCTACACAATTCGGATTATATGCAGACTTCACAGATATCAATTTCCTTTACTAAGTTTCCGTCTATACCTCTAACAAGATCTTTCGTTTTGTTAATACACTCACGGTGCCAAAAATTAACATTGAATTGAAAAACATTGACTGACCTCGAAACTACGACTGACTTTGTCGTATCCATTAATAATTTCAAATAATATAAACCATCCTCAATGCAATCACCAACCTAAACACATTCAGAGTTCTGATCTACGATTCGGCAGTTCTTTCTGAAAAATAAAAAAAAGAATTATCATCAAGATTACCTTAACATTGATTATGTTAAGGTAATCTTCATTCCCAAAATAAGAAAACCAGATTACGAAAAACCCAAAGCCTTTAGGCCTATAAGTCTACAATCCTTTCTCCTGAAGACCCTGGAGAAGTTGGTAGACAAATATATCAAAGCGGGACCACTAAAAGATTCCCACTCCATGGACTTCAATGTGCATATCAGGCAGGGAAGTCAACAGAAACTGCTCTACATCATGTGGTGAATCAAGCGAAATTTGCGCTGGAAAACAAAGAGATTTGCGTCTGCACTTTCGTAGATATTGAAGGTGCATTTGATCGCACTACCTTTGAATCCATCAAGGTTGCAGCCAAGAACCACGGTGTGCCACAACCGATCTGTAATTTGATCGAATGCATGTTAAAGGGTAGAATTATCAACTCAGAACTGCTAGGTTACAGTCTACTTGCACGAACAACCAGAGGACGCCCGCAAGGAGGGGTTCTCTCGCCTCTTCTGTGGAGCCTTGTGGTTGATTCAATTTTAGAAAGGCTGAACAAAGGACCATTCCATACGGTTGGTTATGCGGATGATCTGGTCATCTCAGTCAGTGGGAAGTTTCCCTTAACGGTATCGGGGTTAATGCAACGTGCCCTGGGTTTGCTGGAAGAATGGTGCAATGCCCACCACCTCTCTGTAATCCCGGGGAAAACAACAGCCTTCCCCTTTACAAAAATGAAAAACACTACGGGACTGGGTAACCTAACACTTTATGGTACCCAGCTCTCTTGGTCCAAAGAAGTGAAATATCTGGGCTTAACGCTACATAGAGAACTTACTTGGAAACAGCATATGGACAAGACCGTAGCCAAGGCTTACAGAGTATTTGGCATGTGTCGGTCTACTTATGGCAAGATGTGGGGACTCAACCCCAAAATCATTAGGTGGATCTACACGTCGATGGTGAGACCGATCCTCACATATGGCAGCATCGTCTGGTGGCCTCGAACCAGGCTAAAGAAATGTAAGAATGCTCTTAAACTTCAGAGAACAGCTTGTCTGGTAATCACTGGTGCCTTTAGAACCACTCCAACGGCAGCGCTGGAGGTCCTCACAGACCTTTCACCCTTGCACATTGTAATAGAAGCAGAGGCAAAGAAAGCGTTACATATATTAAAGGTGGCCGGACTGTGGGACGCATCCAAACCTCTGACTAGACACACAAAATGGGATCCAAGTGACATTCATGACAGGATCATGGAAATGGGGTGCGATAAAATATCCCCTATACTCATGTTCGAAAAGAAATTTAAGGTTTATGTTCCAACCAAGGACGAATGGAAACGAAGGCCACCGTCTCCGGAGAACGAAAGCCTAATCTGGTATACCGATGGATCAAAAATGAAGTCGGGCACAGGGGCAGGCGTCTTTAATAACGACTTCAAGCATAGTCAAAGCATGGGAAAATTTGCCACTGTTTACCAAGCAGAAACTTTCGCAATTCTCCTATACGCAAAGCAGAATATAGAATTAGCTATGGAAAAGCGTAATATATTCATTCTGAGTGACAGCCAAGCTGCGCTCAAGTCACTCATATCGCCCCGGATTGACTCTGGCCTTGTTCTAGAAACGACCAAAGCTCTAAACAAGCTAGGTGGGCATAACAAGGTGATATGGGAATCCATGGCAACGAGATGGCGGATGCACTTGCCAGGGAGGGCTCGGAGACCCAGTTCATTGGTCCTGAACCGTTCGTGGCACTTGCACCAAGTACCATCAACAAGGCCTTAAAAGATCACATCGTACACATCGAATGAAAAGAAAAGCTGGGTATGCACACTAGTAACACTCCAAATCCTTCCTAGACGAAAACGCCTTAGGACGGAGTAAGTTCATATGCGGAGGCAGTAGAAGGCAGGCCCGATTAACCATCGGTGCCTTGACAGAGCACTATGCCACAAAACAAATGCTCCACAGAATGCATCTATCAACAAATAGCTTGTGTAGGGCATGTGGGGAGGAAACGGAGTCAATGCAGCACCTACTGTGTGACTGCCACTCTCTGGCTAGGAAAAGAATGGGATTCCTGGGGTCGGCCTATCCGAAACCGGAGGACTTTAGGCTCTATGCTCTTAAGGACGTTGCCAAGCTTATGGCATCTATCTTTACAGAGAAAGAAGAGTGAAAGGATGGGGTTGCACAAAAGATCCCGATGGGTCGAAGTGTTGCTACGAGAGGGAAACCTCGGCAGGCGCCACTAAGATAAGATAAGATCATCGGCTAGATACTAATATTACATTCTTTTTGAGTTGGGGAACACATAAAACATTTTTAAAAGTATTATTATTATATAAATATTTAAATATAAATAAATAATAAATATTTCTCATGATGTTGACATGATGTATATTATTATGTACCATCTGCAGTCATGATTTTATAATTAATGTTCTTCTTATCTCTAAGATAACTTTCTGATGTAACAATATGACTGCTGGTACCTGAATCTATGATGAACTCAACTTCTGCTTTTGTTGTGTATGTAAATTACTTACATTTTGTTTTAGGCAGAACTTTGTATAGTGTGTGTTATCTTTGCAGTTCATACAGTTTAATTGTTGATTGCAATCTGTATTTCTGTGTCCATTTTTCAAACACTTGTTACAAGTGTTTGAAAAATGTTGATTTGTTACAAATGCTATCTATACTACCGCCATCTAGTGACATTATATGGATAACTAGTTAGTAACTTGAGGTTCCTCCTACGGAAGATGGCGCTGCCGTATACGATTTTTTTGTAATTATTCAATGTATGGAAGATTCACCCCTCTGACACTGACTGTCGGGAAGGTCAAGAAGATGGTCGGGAAGATATGTAAGTGGTGGGGCTTAGGAAAATTTACTAAATTAGCTAGCTAGCTTCCAACATAAAACAACACTACTCTAACTATCCTCTTAAAAGCATGTTACTTAAAAATTGTTTTATTAGATGTTTTAGTTTAAAGCTAAATAAAGTTTGCCATTTAGGAAATACTTTTAAACATTTGACATTTGATAAGCACACAAACATTTGTACAGAGCGATTATTTTCTCCCAGGAACAGTTGAAAGCTGCTGCTGCAGCAGCTGCAGTGTCTGAGGGTGAGGCTGATGGAGAACTGTCACCGTTGCCGGTGCCCGGCGTGCAGCCGCCACGCCGCCGTGGGGGTATCAGCGCCGAGCCTGTTACAGAGGAAGATGCTACTAGTTATGTGAAAAAGGTGCAACTAGTTTTGCTAGTATAGTATTGTATTGGATAATCAGAAAACTGACCTTTGCCAAAATCTTAGGATGCTGTTGTAAATAACCAGTTATAAGCAGTGGTCGGCGTAGGTAGTGCTTTTTCACGGGATTCGTTGATCGTGGCATAACGTGGTCATACGTTCTCAACTCAAAATCCCGGGATTGTAAAAATCACCTTGTAAAAATCACCAATCAAATATTGCCTACGTTAGTAAATTAAATGCGCAACCAAAAAATGTGACACTATTTTTAATTATAAATACTTACCTTGTTAGCAGTAAAAGAACAGCAGTTTCATAAAAACAATTTCGTTGCTATAAGTGTTACGACCAACTAGTACTTCTACAAACACTGTTTTAAATCTGTAGTGATTTTATATGTCTATACTATTTCTTGACAACGGGTTGTAATTGTCTAAAAGTACACTAATACTAGTTTTTTGACATGGCTTTACCCGCATTGTACTTGCTAAGAAAACAAACATAATTGGGATGTAATATACAAGCATCGGCACGTTGCGATGTTACCACTCGTGCAAAAGAGACATCATGCTAATGTCTCTTTCTTTCTTTTTTTAATAGCGCATTTAACAATGTCCGTGTGTCGTTTTGTATTGATAAATCGTATTGTATCTCAGTTGATTACCTTAGATATTTGAAATATTTATTCTTCCTGAAAATAAACACACAGGAAACCACGAAAACAGTATAATAATTAAAGTTTCTACCTATATTCATAAAAAATACAATGAAAAAATTAAATGCCTACCCAACCCAGCCTGGAATTGAACCTCCGGAATTGACCCGGGCGGCTGCACTGACCATTATGCTACCGGGAAGGCTGACGTAAGCACTGAATTTTTTCACTGCTTTTTAGCGGTAGCAGTGCCACCTATCCAACGGTGCGCCCGGATTGCGGAAGACCCAGGTTCGATTCCTGGATGGGTCGGGTAGGCATTTAATTTTTTCACGTTATTTTTTAAATATTTAATTCAGTTGAGTGTAGCAATTAGCACTTAAAAATAAAAAATAAAGTTTCTACCTATGTTAAAGTAAGTAAATTCAATATCGATTTTGAAATCTCGAATCCCGGGGCATGTCCATGTTAATAATATATACATTTGTGGTCATTCACACTATATGGCACTACCTACTCACGTCATAAGAGAAATATTAGACAACATCACATACATTTGTTTTGATCCCAAGGTAAGTAGCTAAAGCACTCATATTATGGAAATCAGGTACAATGACGGTGCCACAACTACCCGACACAATATCGAAAAGTTCGTTTTCAATATTTACCCGACCGGGAATCGAACCCGGGACCTCAAGAGTTAGCGCTGTCCAAAGTCCTGTATTGAATTGTAGGTATAGATTAGCTAATATTAAGGTCATAATGACAAATGCATTATTCAGCCAATAGCTTTATATTTTTATATTTTGTTTTTGTTTCTATTTTGCATTACATGTGTAAGTTATGCAATTAGTAAATAAAATAACAGTCATTATATTAACTTTCATATCAAATTTTTTATCAATAAAGTTAAAAAGAAAGAAATTGCCTTAACCTGTTGTCCACTGTGAATACAAACACAATAGAATTTTAATTTAATGAGACTCCTCTGCCTTGTCACCTCTTCACTTTTCTAATCCTAAAAATTTTTATGAAGTGCTCAATTAGACTAAATATGTTATAATTTGTCATCAAACTAATTATTACGAAAAATGTTCAGTGTTCGCTTAAACTTCAGAAAACAACATGACTTTGTGTTCTGTTCTACAACCGGTGTGTTACACCCTTTACATACCGCCCTATATACTTTAGCTAAGAGTCAAACTCTACATTCTTTTGTTTACAGGTGGTGCCAAAAGATTACAAGACAATGGGTGCTCTATCCCGAGCTATTGCATCGAATGTGCTGTTTACTCATCTCGACGAGTCTGAACGGGCAGACATGTTCGATGCTATGTTTCCAGTACAATGTCTTCCAGGCGAGACAGTCATTAGACAGGGTGATGAAGGCGACAACTTTTACATCATTGATTCTGGTGATGTTGAAGTATGTTGAGCAATTACAAAATATTTTTTTTGTTTTTTTCAATGTTTTATGATTATTGATGTATCTTTTATTTTTAATTTAAAATAAGGTTTTAGTTAATGGAGAGCCAGTGACGACGATTGGCGAGGGTGGCAGTTTTGGTGAGCTAGCCCTTATCTACGGAACGCCGCGCGCCGCGACAGTGCGCGCTCGCACGCCTCTCAAGCTTTGGGGCCTCGACCGAGACTCCTACCGTCGAATCCTTATGGGCTCCACCATAAGAAAGCGGCGAATGTACGACGAGTTCCTGTCTCGGGTGTCTATACTAGGTAAAGGTTTATCAAAATTTCAAATGATCATCTGTTGTAATAATTTATATTTTAGACTAATATGGAAATGTGACGTATGATATGCCCTGCCTTACATCCCCTCTCGAAACTGTCTGAGGGTGTTTGATAACTAGGTACGCCTTGAAGAACCTTTAGTTTCCTACCGCCCAAAAAAGTCCGGTTAACCAAATCAAATAGTGACTGAAAATTAATTATGTCTTAAACTTGAAAGGCTCTGTTTTGGACTAAAATTCAACTCACTTTGTTTCAGAGAGCTTAGAGAAATGGGAGCGACTGACCGTAGCAGATGCGTTAGAACCAGTGTCTTTCACTGACGGCGAAATAATAGTCAGGCAAGGCGAACCGGGGAACGATTTTTACATCATTGTTGAAGGTAAATTAGAGATAGCTTAAATTTTTTCTTGACTTCTTAATTTATCTGGTAATGGCTGTTTCGTAAAATATTCCCAAATCTCTTACTAACTATTGTTTAAAATTTCATGTCACTGAAAATAAGCTGTCCTTATCTCTTAGTCTTCGCTACCATTTGCTAAAACTACTTAATACATAGTGTACTTTTTTAATTTTTAATATTATGATCATGGTTGGGGTTTATAAATTACACCCCAGGTTGAACTGTGCTCACAGCTTTCACATATTATTTTAATTACATGTGTATTGTGATAACGAGTGAGCTAACTATGCTTGTTCCCATAGTTGCGCCCATTCTTCTCCACTGCCAAAAGATAGACGTTCTGAATAGGTAGTATTTACCTTAGCAACTTTATATTAAATAAAATAGATAATAAAAATTGATAATTCAAAAGTACTTATTTTTAACCCCCGACGCAAAAAGAGAGAGGGGGGGGGGGGGTGTTATAAGTTTAACGTGTCTGTCTGTGTATCTGTGTATCTGTCTATGGTATCGTAGCTCCCAAACGGATGAACCTATTTTCGTTTAGTTTTTTTTGTGTCATAGATAATTTTATCCTGAGTATTCTTAAACATGTTTCTTGAAAATCTGTTCAGCCGTTTGAAGATCATCAGCTCTTTTCTAGTTGATGAGGGGATCTGACTAACTTTCTTATGTCCGATCGATTCGAAATTTGGTACCGTGTTACTTCAATGATATTGAAAGCATATGGTAAGGTAACCATGACTTTAAATATGACATGTTATCGAAGGTGGGTAATTATGGGATCAATTAGGTCTAGTAAATTAAAACTAATATGATACCTATATGGTACCTAACTAAGTTACTAACTCAACTAACTAATCACTATAAATACCTTCCTAATATTTACTTTAAAAAGGACTAAATAAAAGTAAAATTTAAAATTTAAAAAACCCCCCGACACAAAAAATAAACTCTAAAAACTAACAAATAATATTTTCAACCTATTATAATTATTATCGCTATATCTATTATGTAACATCAAATATTTTTATTTTCCAAGCGTCTCGTCGCGTCGGAGGACGGCTTGGTGCTTGTTTAGTTGATATTTTGTTGTTTTTTCTAATAAATGATAAATAATTAAACATATTTTATGCTATTTGTTGTTTCATTTCCAAATAAAAAGTATTAGGGTCAAATATCTTGTATAATGTTAAGTTCCGTTGTTAGTGTTTCTAATTATATGTCCACCATTGTATGTGACGATAATAATTATAGGTTTAAAATATTATTTGTTAGTTATTAGAGTTTATTTTTTGTGTCAGGGGGTTCTTTAATTTTTACTTTTTTAATTTTAATCGAATGAAAAAATTGAGATTGCTTTTGATTTTGCGTCAGGCTGTGCGGTGGTACTACAGCAGCGTAGTGGGCAGGGCGACGCCGTGGAGGTAGGCCGCCTCGCCGCCTCTGACTACTTCGGCGAGATCGCGCTGCTACTCGACCGCCCGCGCGCCGCCACCGTGCGCGCCGCCGGCCCGCTTAAGTGCGTCAAGCTGGACCGCGCCAGGTAACCCACGCCGCGCGTCCATAGCCGCGGCCACTAGCCGCTTCCGACTATTTCGTCGATGCCGCTCAAGTGCGTCAAGCTGGGCCGCGTCAGGTAACATTCACGCCGCGCGTCCATACCCGCGGCCACTAGCCGCCTCCGACTACTTCGCAGTGCCGCTCAAGTGCATCAAGGTAGTGATTGAGTTCGCGCAAAAACTTCGTAAGCTAAAATAAAATGGCGCGCTAATGACAGATGTGGTTGTGTTAGTAGCCTGTTGCAGCTTGAGCGACTCTCTAGCTTATAGTATTAAGTATTGATACAAAATTTATGTATTATCTAAAAAATATGTATAATAATTAGCATAAACATTTTTTTTAATTAGAATATGAATGTAATGTATAAATACCTGAAAGTCTAAGTAACGTTCACTTCAATTACAACGTGTTTTAATTATGCTGCTCAATTCTACAAAGATAAAACGTAACTTTTCGTGTTACAGGTTTGAAAGAGTTTTGGGTCTGTGTGCTGACATCTTGAAGCGGAATATCGCACAATATAATAGTTTTGTATCGTTGTCCGTGTAACATGTGTGTTCAAAGTAAGTGTTAATGAATTATACTCATTGGCAGATATAGTGGAACGCAAAGACGACATACAAAAACATTGTTGAGACGTAGGGTGACATGATTTCTTAAGAAATGTACCCTTTGCAATAAGTTAATATTACAACATCAGTCATTGTAAGTTATTTGAGTTTATGTACTCTTTATGTTTCCTTATATAGGCCAGTGCGTGACTAGGTAACTGAAGAACTTTTAGACTGAAAACTTGTAAGGTGTGTGTGAACACTCGCCAGCCAAGAGTGTACAAGATAAAACTTTTTATATGGAAAACCTAAATAGTATTGATCAATAAATTAAGTGGTTTGAATAATAATTGGAAACACAAAATAATTTGATTTGTATGTAGAAGTTTTGGCTGTTTGCTGAATATTTGTCACAAAATGTTTATATGCGCACTGTCTTAATTTGATTTAGGGATGTATCTACAGTTAATGCGTACACGCATTTGCAACTTCTCCTTATTATGATGTGGAGCGATAACGTACTTATCTCCCACAAATTAACATAATAAAGTTACGGCTGTCACTTTCTAGGCAATAATGGTACAGATAGACGCCTGCACATCAACCTATCCAAAACTGACAAATGTCTTCAATACTTCCAATTTTCCAACCATATACTTAAGGCATAAAGTTCAAAGTCTATTGAAGAAATATGTGGTATTTGGTACAAACGTGTGTACATTGTGAAAACATCAGTTTTAACGTGGTGTATATTTATTCCACATTTCATATACACCCCCGGACTCTTAAACCGAGCCACCTAGCATAATGAGTTTGTATCGTCCATAACTTTAAAAAAAATTTTGAATGACCAAAAAGTTTTTATGCGGTTTTGTAGCTGGCATATTCTACATTAGGCTCATGTACTGTTGTTCTGAATTTTTGGTCATTCATACATTTTTTTAAATTATGGACGGTACAAACTCATTATGCTAGGTGGCTCGGTTTAGGAGTCCGGGAGTATATTTATCTAAGCTGGCACATAAGCATAGAGTCCGGTTGATGGTAAGCGGTCTCCTTAGCCTTAAAGCCAGAGCTTTGAATAAAGTTAAAAATTAGGTAAAGTTACCTTATTTAAGGTAATGTTATGCTTGGTATCGTTACCTGGGCGGTATTTTTACTTGTAAATTTAATAACCGCGCTCTATGCGGATTTGCTAAAGCGCAATTAGGTAACGATATCTGTACGTGATAACGTTACCTGCATTACCGTAACGTTACTTTATCAAGCCCTGCTTTAAACCGGAGCTATGCAGGACATTGCTACTTGGCGGCAGAAATAGCTATAAAGGTGGTAGCCAACCAGACGGGTTCTGTGTGACCTTACCGCCAAATGTATCTGTACATTTAAAAACATTCTGTGTTGTGTGTGAATGTCTTGTCTCATCACGATCGCTGTCGCACAAGGAACATGATTCCGTTTGTAGTGGACAGTAGACGTGATTAATGTTTTCCTAAATTGTTGTCTCAAGAATCAAAAGAAACTATTGTTTTTATGTTATGTTGTTTTGGTACCACAAAAAATATATTTAGAGCGAAGTCCTTATTTCGAGATCATTGTAATTTATTTGTTCTTTTAACACCATTCAATCCAGATTTAATTAATTAATCTAGTTTTTCTGTTTTAAGGGATTATTGATTTGGGATAATAATAATTTGTACATAACACTATAAAAGTTGTTAAGTTTCGGTTTACAGTAGTGTGGATCTCGAATTAAGGATTCGAATATAATAGTTATGGTGCTTTTATTTGTAAAACTGTCATTAGTTTAATTTATTGTAGTAAGTATATACTACCTATATTATTAATAATTTAACATGAAAAACTAAATTACCTTTCAAAAAAAATTGTATTAAACTACCATAAAATACCCATGTTTTCATGCTGTCTATAGTTTGGAATTCAATTAAGGCTAAGCAATATTTTTTAAATTATTTTTATGTTTTAATATTTCATAACTGTACTAAATAGCCTTTGTACAAAGCATGTTTCAATAAGTGTTTTCGATGTTTTATGTTAACAAATAAATACTTAATTCTATTTATTTTAAACGACAAAAGTCGTAACATAATTATCTAATCCCTTTACAATAAATAGCTAACGCGTAAGTGCTTTTTAGGTCGGCCGCACTTTGTATGCATTGTCGTACGAATTTGAGCCGCACGATCACGTACGAATACGCACGATACATCCCGATGCACCGATTACTATCTAGGGTACCTTGCACACTATCACAGAAGAAATATTGACATTATATACACGCACGCGACAATAACGCACGACTCAAATTTGTACGAGAACGCATCCAAAACGCGGCCGGCCTTATGATGTGTACCTTCGTGTGTATAAATCATAAATGTACTATTAGCCACTCACGTCTTCTGCTCTTTCGCTGGATCAAGGACCTCGCCTTACAGATTCGCATACATTACATACTGGCTGTTTTACATTTAGGCTTTTTACTGGAGCACGTCAATTCTGTTACTTTTACGCAGTACTTCTACCATATAACATTCAATACAATAGGTGGAGCGAATAGAGCAGGGATCTATTATTCAACGCAGTGCCTCACTGGCAGCGCTAGTAACTAAACCTGTGTGAATCAGCCTTAACAATTTTATTATGTTGAAAATAAAGGATATTTATTGTCATTTTAGCTAGTTTATTTTAATTAGCTGTGAGATAAATATTATGTACTTAGAACAGCAGAAAGGGTTGCTGGAGGCAAGCGGTGGGCATCTCTGAATGATTGTATATTTTTAGGGCTTAACCCATTAAATTTTTTACTTGCGACATTGGTGCAATTTATTTATCAGGCGGTAGCATTTTTTCTGTGTCTTAGAAGATATAAAGTCGGTGAAATTACATTTTTCATATCTTCAAGTAAAATATACTTTTAGTTTTAATTTTAACTGTTGTAGGTAATATATTGGTCACGGTCACGCGTGAAACGTTTTTTTTTCTTTTGATATAATAGTCTTAACTTTGAATGTTATTTTAATTTTCATAATTTATTAATGTATGAACTTTGATGTTTAGTTCACACAGTATATATACACTTACTTATATAGCTATAGCTTATCTAAGATCACTGTTTAAGTAAATTGTATACCATAAGTAGATATTAAAGTTAAAGGAATTTAAGTTTTGAACTGGCTATTGCTCATAATGTTATCAAAGTACCTATCGTAAAATATTTTATTAATGATGCCCGCTAGCCAATAATTATAAGCTACACTATATTCGAATGTTAAAATAATATTTAATTTTACATAATTGTATTAATAGATAATACATAAATTGATCTATGTATTTGGTTTTTATTTGAGCAGAAGTATTTTTATTAAGCATACTTTGAGAGGACTATCGTAGATTACGCTTAGTTTGTCGATGGTCTGTATTCATATGTTTACTAGAAGAGAAAAACGTGGTAATCACAGGAAAAAAGTTTGAAAGTTGCATAAAAAATATGATATAACTAATCTTTAGTCCTGTAAGTCCTGTAAGATAAACCACAGGTATAAGTATATAAATGCCATAACAACTATGTATAAAATTTAGTTTAGGTACTGAAATAATAAAAATAAATAGAAACAACTACAAAACTTCGCATAAGTGCTGTAGTTATTAATTAATAAGAGAGTTTAATCAATTTTATATGGGCAACTGTATATCGGATTTGAGAGCGTTCGTTGACTACGAATGAATGAATTAAGTATTTTTCAAGCCTTTCAACTTCAACAATAGCATGATGGGAGAGCGGGTTCATAATTCACCACGGCTTTGGTTGTTGTAACAACAACTAAAGGCTCAAGATATTTTTTAAAGTTGCTTAACTAGCAAGTGTTATAAGCTCGTAGGCTAATTACCGAAAAAAAGCAACCAGTTGTACAATTGTAACGTGACTGCTCTAGTTGCGGTTAATAAATTGGTATAACGGACACAAAACGCTCAATGTAAGTAAACTATTACATACATTTTAATCGCAAATACGAGACGTATTTTTGACCATAGCTCCGAGGATTTTGGGAGAATCGAGATGGAAATAGTACCAAGAGTCGAGGAATTTTATCGAGACACGTGTGAGCGTTTGAATTTTGAAAATCAACTGGAAACTTTTTTTGGAATTTTTAAAATGTAAAAAAATCGAGTTTTTGGGGGGGGTGTTTGTATACTAAATTGTAAATATTTCAAAAAAAAACCGACTTAAGAAAAAATTAAAAAAAAACGTCCTAGGGTATTAGTTTAGCTATAAAATGGCGAAAAAATTTTGAAAATCGGTTAATAATTGTGACCTGTAAGGTGGTCCCTTTAGATTTGGTATTGTAGAAAAACGCGGGTATATCCGTATATAAAAAGTGATGTTAGCTTCTTTGATTATTGATTGATCGTCATGGTGTTAATGGTGTTAAAAGATGCGGATGCAGGCGAGAAGTGCATTCAAGTTGGAATTGTGTTATTTAAAATAAAATGTTTTTTTTTCGTAAATTGTTGTATTCATTTTCAATACTCCGATTCTTGCGGGGACTGCGAAATCTGTGAATTTTTTTTAAACGGTTTTATTAAGCTTGCCCTGTTTATTTAGTTCTTTATTTGTGTAGGTTAAATCCAGTAATTGATATTTGACCCCCTTCCTGTTGACGGATTGATCTGAAATAGGGTACACATCTTTAGTTCTGATGACAATATACCTAATTCAATACATTAGGTATCATTGTAAATTGAATGTCTTTGGATTTAATATTTTATAAAGACAGGACAGACAGAGATCGAAACTGTAATCCACAACTTATTACCAAGTGGTTACAAGTCGCAGTTTGATGCATAGAAAAGAATAGGTTTGGTTTGATGTGATCAAAGAGATTTAGTAAGTAGTTAAATGTCTTTGGATGAAATCTACAGAAAATATGCCAAATTGCGTATTGCGATTTGCGATATGGTAAAACGGCTGAACGTGATTACAGTTTATTTTCGTAAGTATTTTGTTTTTACCCAATAATCAGCCTTTATAATAATTTCCAATAATTTATTCTAGAACATTTGCTTAGAAACGTGCCTAATTGCCTATGCATGCACTATACCGACCTCTGGTGGTAAAAAAAAGCAAAACTGCAAAAGCTCAACTATTATGGTAGATGTCGTCGGTGGAAAGGGAAAACTGCTTAACCGCCAAAAAGTCATTAGTGGGAAATCAATTTTAGAGTTGAAACTTAAAAACTAATTTCTCACTAAATGATTTTTGACGCTTTAGCAGTTTTCCCTTACCACCCACGATGTAGACTTTGTACATGATTTAGTGATGTTCAAGTGATGTCGTTTTATTATTTATCGATTAATGTTATAGATAGGTAATATTTTTATATCGTAAGTTTAAGTTTATTATAAGTAGTAATATTCTGATACAATGATCATTGCGTTGGAGGACTGTTATGCACTGTAACGCACAGTACTGTAATGCACTGTAACGCGTGAACACGTGTTATCATTCATGGATCTACATAAAGTTAAAACTATAGTATCTAGGGTTGCCAACTTCTTTTAGACCAAATATAGTACTTTTGGATTAAGTACCCATAAAAATATATAATAGATAAGGAATTAATAAAAAAATATAAACTTAGTATATTAAAAAAAAATCTTAAATGAATATTTATTGCTGCTTTTAGCTTTTATTAATAGGTTTTTATTTTTAAGAAACGCTTCGTAACAGCTATTATACAAAACACCATTAACTCTGCTTTTATCGGACCGATACACTATTAATTATTCTGTGCCGATACTGGCTCTGTTGCGCAGTGCGCTCATCTTTCCACTTTGTGTTCGTCGCAGAAAACTATAGTAAAAATATAGTAGTTTCGCCTACTATAATATATTTTTAAAATAATATTAGTTAGACACCTAAAATAGTAGTCATATAGTAGTAGTAATATAGTAGGCTATATAATATAGTATCCTATTAATATAGTATATAATATAGTATACTATATAATATAGTAAACTATTAGTTTCCCTTGTCTTAACCCTAACTTTGAAGAAAAGGATTCGAAAAAGGCACTGAGTTAATAAGTGGTTACAGAAAAGAGAAATGTAGATATACTCTTTTAAATCTTCTTAAAGAAATACAACTAACTGCTGAAGATGATGATTACAAAAATACTTCAGGATGGATGAAAAGTTTTTTAACGAGTTACTACAAATGATAACTCCATTCATAAAAAGACAATATACTTGTATGAGGAAAAGTATAACACCTAAAGAAAAACTAGCAGTAACATTACGTCCATATTACATAGCGCATAGCGTAGACTGACGCGATCCTGCGTTTACACGTTCAATCTTGATCGTAATCACGGGATTGCGATCAAGATTTTAAAATTTCTAGATATTTTGTGATCCGATGTCGCGATCTGTCAATCTAACACGTTACACAGTCAATCTGGATCGCGATCACTGATCACGCTCAAGGATCGCGATATGGATTGACCATGTAATGGCTGCCTATGTCCTGTCTATAGTAAATACCTAATTGCCTTAACATCAATGTTGGCGCTGTTGTTTTTCGCGACAGTTCGAGTGTCAGTGTCTCAGAAGTTAGGGATTCCGGTGAAGTGCGACTCCATATTTGACTTTTTCATCACAACAACCTTAGATTGGTTATAAATGGTCTAAGACAACAACAGGTGATATTAAAGGCCAAATGCTTACCCGTAAGGAATTTAAATATATATAAATATTGGAAGCAGCTGCCTGATTCGTCATCATCGCATCGAGCTCCTCTGAGAGTTGTCTCCTCTCTATCAATAATTATGATGGAATATTACATAAAGTATAATAATACTAGAATATTACTTAAAAGGTCGTGTACGTGAATGGGTAGAGTGTAAAATCGTCATGTATTTTATCATTCGTTTTTCATCATTTTAAAAAAGCAGATCAATTTATTGGTGGTTTGGCTGTTTGGGCTATGTCTATGGTCTCTTTGCTTTTGAATGCTTTCTTTCTTTGACAAGCAATTATGTCACATAGGTAAGTCAAGTTTTGGACTTTTGGAGCGAAATTAGTAAAATCAAAAGCACACTAGCACACAAATTGAAGAATAATTACGTGAAATCTAAAGTTTATATCTGTGTGATGTGTGTAATGCTCATGGAAAAACTATAAGTTATTTTTTAATGTATGTTTAATTATTCTGTCATTATGGATATTGTTGAATCAATCAAAAAGGACAAAGCATATCTGAAATGTAAATTGATTGTGAAAAACTGGGAAAAAGAGTTCAAATTGGAGTTCTCTCGCACACCCTCCAAATTTGATATTAAAGAAGCTCCAACAAAGATAAAATATGCATATAAAAAGTATTTCCAACTCAAAAGCACACTGCTAGAAAATTCCCTTAGTGTCTGTGACATCGAAGACGAACCTATAGGCTCTCCAGAATATTTGCAAAATTTGGACAAACTTGGTTCCGATTCCCCTAATTCTCAACCTGACACATTGTTACCAGCTTTTCCAAGTGGCCAAGAACTTCATAAGCTATTGTCAGTCTCTAAATCAGAACAAAGCACAGAAAGTCCTTTTGTAGAAAACTTATCTAAGAAACTATTTCACAACAGGAAATTTTCACTAAGAAATCCAAGGAAATGTTTGCTGTCTAAATCCTTATCTATGTTGAAAGACAATAAGGACACAGTAACTGAAAACTGTAAGAGTAACAAATTAGAAGAAAGTGTTGCACTTGATCTAGACAGCTCAGAATTTAATATACCATTTATCTGTAATAAGTCTACTAATAATAGTAATTTTAATGGTTCCGGGATTATAAAACACCCATTAGAAAATATACCCCCAGTAAGATATGTAAATGAAGCTTGGATTAATAGGGCTACTGACACACAAATTGACAATGCTGTTAGTAACAGTAATGAAAAATTACATATTGGATTGAGTAATTTAGTAGTACCAAATGTAATAGATAAACCAAATGACTATGTTGAAAACAGTGAATCTGAGGAAGATGCTGACTTCAACAAATTAAAGCCTGCTTTAAAAAAGAGAAAAATTAATGATACCTGTTTGAAAAACATTTCACACTCACAATCAGTTTCTTTAAATGAAGCCATGGTTGAAAACATAGATCACAATAATGTTACTTCTACTAATAAGAAACCACAAAAAAGTATCAAAGGTGTTGTGAAAAAGAAGTCTAGAAATGAAATTGTGCCTGATAATGACAAGGAGCAGTGTCCTCCAGATATAATGGAATATATACCTTTTGGTTTGGAGAAAGAGGTGACACCACGACACAATAACATCACAGATATTTTAAAAAAGATTGACTCTGCTAATAAATCTCTCGTTCAACATAAAGAAAACACAACAGAAGATAAATTAAAAGATAAAATAAAAAATGGTACATTGAATGAAAATTTTGTTAAAATTAACATAGAAAAAAAAGTTTTTGTTCGTGGAAAAAAAACACAAAGCTATTCCAAATACAAAAAGCAACAATGGAAAGATAAAAAGGCTTTACATGCAGGCATGGAATTTCCTGAAAATGGTAAAATAAATTGTTTTAAATGTGGATTGACAGGACACATGGCTAGGTATTGTACTGCACATAGAGGTGACACACTTTTGCCTCTGGAAAGTTATGATGATAATGATTTACCAACATTAAAAGATATGCAAAATGTGGTATCTAAAGAAACAAACCATGTTTCAGATGAAAAAATGTTAAGCATGTCAGTGTCTACTACTAGCATAATTCCAGAATCATTTTTAAAATTACTTGCAGATACACCATGTAACTCCACTAGTACAGATATAAAGCCCATTTATGATAATTACATGCAAGAAACACCTAAAGAATTATATGAGATTCTTGAAAAATTTGGACATAAATCTTTTAGGTCTGGTCAGGAAAGTGCCATAATGAGAATTTTATGTGGTATGTCAACATTATTAATTTTATCAACTGGAGGAGGAAAATCTTTATGTTATCAGCTTCCTGCTTATGTGTACAGTCAGTATTATAAATGTATAACCTTAGTTATATCTCCTTTAGTGTCTTTAATGGAAGATCAAGTCTTAAGTATGCCCGAGTTCTTAAAAGCAGGGTGCTTACACACTAATCAGCCTCCTACTCAACGTCGCAAAATAATACAATGCCTTAAAGATGGTGAAATCAATATTCTGCTCATTTCTCCAGAAGCACTTATATCTGGTGACTCTTCAAATGGATTTGCAGGATTATTCAAATCTTTGCCGAAAATTGCATTTGCATGTATTGATGAAGCACATTGTGTTTCACAATGGAGTCACAATTTCAGACCAAGTTATCTTATGATTTGCAGAGTTCTTAGGGAAAAATTGAATGTGAACTGTATTCTTGGGCTTACTGCTACTGCAAGTCAACCGACAATTCAGAGTGTCATAAGTCATGTAAATATTCCTGATGGTATAAGCGGTGTTATAACAAATCCTACATTACCAGATAATCTTATCTTGTCAGTTTCATTTGAAAAAGCCAAAGATCGAGCCTTAGTATCATATATTGCATCAGAAAGAATTGAATCATTTAACTCAATTATTGTCTATTGTATAAGAAGAGATGAATGTGAAAGAGTTGCTGCAATATTGCGATCTTGCCTTCAAGAACCTAATAAAATTAATATGGAGAAAAAAAACAACAAACGTAAAAGAATGTCCTACATTTCGGAAGCTTATCATGCTGGCATGTCTGCTGCACAAAGGAAAAAAATTCAGAAGCACTTTATGGATGGCACATTACGAATTATTGTAGCAACTGTTGCCTTTGGTATGGGAATAAATAAATCAAATATTAGATGTATAATACACTACAACATGCCAAGTAGTTTTGAATCATATGTTCAAGAAGTTGGAAGAGCAGGTCGCGATGGACTAACAGCTTATTGTCATGTTTTTATGAACAATAGTGATACTGATAGAAACGAACTTTTAAAACATATCCATGCAAATACTATTGACAGGCCTACAATTCGAAGATTACTTCAATCTGTATTTATACCCTGTGAATGTGTAACTAATGGAAGTAAAAATGTACCTTCATCAAGTTTGACTACAGAAGGAAGTAGACGCTGTAAAGGTCATGAAGTTGGAATACCTATTGATAGTACTGTGGAAATGTTAGACTTGCCTTCGGAAAACATCGCTACTTTGTTGTGCTATGTTGAACTTCACCCTAAACAATATATTAAAGTACTAAACAATGCTTACACAATGTGCAAAATATCTTCTTATGGTGGACCCAAAAAAATTCTTGAAGCAGCCAAAAACTGTGCTCCACTTGCTATGGCATATTTGCTAGAAAATAAGAAAGATCCCGACATTGCTAAGCAAAATATTTTGGAATTTAATGTTATAGAAGTAGCAGCGGCAATTGGTTGGGAAAGTGGCATGACTAAATACCATTTAAAAAATTTGGAATGGACTACAGAAAATGGAGCAACAAAAAGATCACAGTTAAAAGTGGAGTTTAATACTCTAGGGTTCAGAATAAAAGCTCCTGGGGATTTAACTCCAACAGAACTAGATGATGTTTTGGATGACCTTCATAACTCGGTTGTTAACCAAGAAAAGGCAAAATTATACCAGTTAGAAGAAATAAACACTGCATTTACTAAGCTTGGAAATTACTCTCTTGAAAGCAAAAGTTTAAGTAAAGAGATATTGAAATTAAAATCTGATGAATTGAAATCGACTATAAGATGCTATTTTCAGAGGGATGATACTATACCGACGCACATTAAATTAGAAAAGCGGCCTCTAGATGTCGAACGCGTAACGTCTGATGTGCGCGCTTTGATATCTTCTTACAAAGATTGTGATTTTACAGGACGCAGTATTGCGAGAATTTTTCAAGGGATTTCATCCCCAAATTATTCAGCTATAGTTTGGGGTAGATGTAGATTTTGGAGATCACATATTCATGAAGATTTTTATGGCATAATTAAAGTTGCCACAGAACAAATTATACAAATGAAAATGATGTAAATGAATAACAATGACAAATAAATTTTATTTTGGGACAATATAAATCGTTTTATTTATATAAGTAAACTAACTTTTGCGCGGCTTTGCTCACGTGAGCTACACACGACTTTGTTTATTCGTAATAAAAGCCAAACTTATCAAAGGTAAATATCATAAGGGTATAAGTGATAAGGGTTAGAAAACTATAACATGTCACGTCATTTCAACATTAAGATTTTTATTTTTTATCATTAAAAAGCCCATCCATGCGAACTAGAATTAGTAAGTGTCAAACAAAACAACGAAATCAAGATCACTCTGTATAAGTTATTTTTGTCCGTGTTGAAACCTCCTGTAGGTACTTACATTCCCCTACATAAGGGATCATTTTCCAAAAAGCTTGAAACACTTTATATTTCTTACCAGGCCAAATACCGAAATTTAAGGAATGACAGATTTCTATACTACTTTCCACACTTATTTTACCTCTCTAGGGGAGGTTTTTCATCTCACCTGTGAGAATAAGGCCGAAGGTGGATGTGCACTTCACCCAGAATTCTCAACTACTGAAGCACTGGCTATCTTATCTCTAGCTGCCGGAACACAATGCTACAAACATGATGGTAATGTTATGGCGACATATTTAGATAAGATGGTGGTAGCTAGCCAGGCGGACAAACAAGCCCATCCACCAACCAAACAGTATATAAATATGTACATGTTCCGCCGCTGAGGATCGAACCCGGGACCTCTGTGTCTAAACCAGTGGTCACCACTAGCCGGAAAAGCGCCAGAATTCGAATTTCTTTATTATTTGACTGCTGGTTACAAGACTTTGCTACGAAGAGTTCATTTTAACCATTATAAACTTTATACAAGTGTCCCAAAATTAGCACGTCACACCGACACCGGAGGTAGGTGGGCCTCAGATGCGTCGAACAAGCCTAACTTGTCCATACAGAAGTTTCATGAGTCTTAAGATACGACCAATTTCAGGTATTTAAAAAAAAAGTTGCGTATAGGTATCTAGTAAAAAAGTCATGTGCAAAAACGACAAATTGATAGTTTCTCTTAACTATATTATCACACAAAAACAATGGCTTCGACTTTGAGCAGCAACCGTGAAAAAAAATTACTTCAAACTTTTCTATGGACAAGTTAGGCTAGGCAAGTTCGACGCATCTGAGGCCCACCTACCTCCGGTATCAGTGTGACGTGCTAATTTTGTTGGGACACCTGTAGGGGGATCGTTTCTTAATCATTAAATGAAATAAGTGTAGAATATAAGATATAATAAAATGGAGGCTTGCTACAGTACTGTACCTACAACGTGTAGTAAACTTTAACTTGATCATTATTTCCAGCTCATTTTTATGTCCTCACTGCTCAGGCCATAAACCAGCACGCGGGCCCAGTGCGGATTAGTGGTCGTGTGAACGACTGCTAATGCAGGCGGGACCAACGGCTTTACGTGCCTTCCGAAAAACGGAGAAGCCCGAGATGATACATTTTTGGTCACCTTTCCAATGATCGGCCTTGCGAAAGTAGGTTAACATAGCAATTGCAGACTCGGCGCGTTAACCACTGCGCCATTGAGTTCCTATTATAGACTCAGCTATATGCAGTCTTGCCAAACGTGCAATAATTAGATTTCTTGATTGAGTTGGTAGGACTATTATTAAAGAGCTGTGAGTAATAATAATAATCTTTATTAAACAAAAGTTAACAAAATCTGTTTATTCTGCTGGTTATTAATTAATATTAATTTAGGAACAAATTCCTAAAATGACAATTTCTTATAAAAAACTTTCAAAAACAAAAACAAACTAAAAATGTTGCCCTGGCTTTTTATATGGTTTATAAGTTTTGATTATTGTAATTAACATTTTAGGTACCTATCTAAACTTGTACTTACCTAGCGGTAGCCTAAAATCTTTTATTCATAGCAGTTAATCATGTTAATTTATATAAGTATACCTATGTGGGCTATGCGTCTAATTTGTACTTAAAGTATAACGCTTAGGGCACCACATAATACACAACTGAATGAAACTGTTTTGTAGTTTTACTAGACGTAAAATTTTGAGTGAATTAGAAAGTTTTACAGCGTTTGCCAAAAACACACAGTGATATGATGAAGTTCGATTGTTTTACTTAAATGCTTAGTTGTTGCGATAAAGCAGTTAGCCTCGTTAGTTAAGTTTAAATACCAAGTTTACAGAGTTGACATACATTATTTAGAAATTTACTATTTAGTAGGAAAATAAAAAAATAGGAATTGACATTTTAGGAAGTTGTTATTAACAGGGAGCCTAGTGCGAGTTTTATTCACGATTCGATAAAAAAACGGAACTTTGTTTGGCATTGAAGCAACGCCTCTTGGTGACAAATGAGGGGAGTCACAATTCAGCAGTATAAAAATCGTTGTAATTAACGTGAGTAAACGAGACTCAGCACTCTAATACAGCTTTTATTCATGCTACGACAAAGTAGCGTAGGTAAGTACATTTATGTATTCATTAATAGATACTTAGGTATATACTTATTATATACATTTGATAGTTTGACTTACAACAAATACAACTCAGACTATGGAATATAACGGTATTTTGTCCTGGATGACTCGTTTGTTCATAATGACTCTTAGACTACTAAAACTAATTCCTCTCAGACAATTTAGGTATTTAACCATAAATCTCTCTAGCTGCAAGCGTGGTCTTGATGGCTGTTTTCAGTATTTTAAACATCTGCTCACCGATTTGAGACTACAGCGGCAGCGGCGTGAACAATGTCTATAAATGTGTAAATTCGTAAAAAATAATAAATTAATGCGGATTACCTTCCTTGTACTTATTGCGTGTTGACGATGCGAATGCCGCATACCTAAACGTACCGAGCGTTTTATCTTTCATAGACGTTGCTAAGACTTAGAATAATGCATTTATATTTACAAAAATATGTACATATTTATCTAAGTAATAATTTATAAGTAAAACTAATAATAATATACGATATGCAATATTAAAATACTTAAAACACATACAAAATCGATTACTTTATATTTATATAAAATATCATCTCATTTGGAAAAGTCTAGGTTTTCTAGAATTAATTGTTTTTAAATATTGTGAATAATTAACAACATACATCACAAATTGTATTCTGTGTCATATTCTATTCAAACGGCCAGTCTTTCCATTTAGTCTACCTATCGTACCTTTGGGATCTGGATATAATGAACTCCAACTTGTTGTTAAACAATGTTGAAACTTATAATTACCGCATTTAATTTTTTCGTATGCCTGTGTGTCAGTTATAGCACTCACGCATGACCCTAAAACACTATAAAAACCAGATGTTAAATTATCTATCCACTCTCTAAGGTCTTGATTTACCCTTTTAATATTGGCATTAGATATCTTTTGTAACAATAGACTTTCGTCCTTATCTGGCAAAAAATCAACGGGTTTTAACAGGGAAAACTTTTTGTACGAGTTTTGAGACCCACTGTGAATTATTGATACTTCTTGTGGCGTCGTTTCTTTACCGGAAAAATACTCCAGGGGTGTGATCAAAAACTTCGTCGACACCACTAAATTAGTTTGCTCAAATAATCCTACTTTCCACACCCCTGGAAGTAATGGCACCTTAAAGCTGGGTTTAATAAAGTTCGTCAAATTGTTTTCATCCACATGAAGGCTATTTACATCGGCTATTATACCGGCAGGGTCTAGCCATATTACTGTTAGATTACCAATTTTCTTATCAATATCTGCAGAAAACTGATATAGTAAAGTCGGTTCAGATAGTGGCCCTAAAATATTTGCGAAATTACGAAACGTGATTTCTTTTTGGTCATAGTCTGAACTTACCCTAAATATTTTAACATTATCTACATAGCGACTCTCAAAGTTAGATTCTAAATGATTTTTAGGTTTATACCAAGTTTCAATAACAATTTCACTGCCATCATTTAATGTTGCTTTATGTAAAATTAAATTTCCTTTGTAATAGTCAGCATAATTATATAAATTTATTTCAATAACTTCAGAGGGTTGCACGGTGCATCCTTCTTCTTGTAAAATTCTTGTGTTATGACGAATTATGCTGCCAGCGTGTGTCAAGAATAGATCATCTGAACTAGAGGTCAAATCATCAACATTGTAGATACTTTGCCAATAGGCTTCATGATTTTTTAACAAATAGTGATCATCAAAGCCAATAAACTGTTCTACTCGCGTTATTATTTCCTGATTGATTATTGGTTCAAATTTTCTTGCAAAGAATAACTGTCTATCTTGAGTGTTTTGTATTCTTAGCCAATCATCAGTTTTAAAGTCATTAGGTGAGCAGCCACACCAATCGACAACATGTTTGTATTGACATTTACAACCTAGTTTTCTTTTCCAATTAGTAACATGTAAGTTATTGTCTACATAAGTGTTGCAGAATTTAGAGTTTCGAAGAACAGTATGAAAAAATGATTCAGCTGGTAAAAGAGTATGTCGAAATATAATATCCAGCCCTGCAAGGAGTTCATCTTGTGTACCAACTACGTAAGAAACGAATTCGGGAGACAAAGCTATCCAGTCGCTCCCTCCATCGACCACTATCCCCTGTGGCAGTTTCCTATCACCGACACGCCACATGTGGGTCTCGCATTCAATAAAAGTTTTATCTAAGCCTTGCTTTTTGATAAATCGTTGTACCTCACGACCATGAGATTTTACAAAATTATAACCTTTATTTGCCGCCAAAAAGTTCTCTAACTGTTCAATAGATTTAATGGGAAAATCACTTTCACTTAAATTAATTATAAAGTCCCAATTCCAATCGAGAGCGAAGACATCCTTCATAGAAGTAAGAAGCATTTGAAGCAAAGACGCTCCTCCCCATATTGAAGAATATCTGTGAGTGGCTAGTTTTATGTTTGGAAGTTGCTTCTCCAGCTCAGACAGTTTACGATGCAAATAGTCTTGTCGCTGAAACAAATTAAATCATATAATAACTGAAATATTACAACAGATTACAAAAATAAAATGTTAATAAATATTAAAGTAATAATTATATCGTATTTAAAACAGGATTTAAACAGAATTTTATATAGTTATAAGCAGTATATGCTAACGTATAGGTACTACTCGACGATTTGTTCAGGCTACACCGAACATGGTGACGTACTGGCGTTCGTTGGCGACTTCGTCTGCTAGCGGGGCAGGCGTTTCTTAAACCACCGTCGCTCGTCACCTCAGTCCGCTCGTGACCAAGTATGATGTAAGCCAATCGTAAAATCAGGCAATAAGCGACGATTCACTTCGACAGACGCGCGCTTCATTGTTAAGCAAATGCGCAAATGTTTTAGAAGTTGATCAAATGATCGCGGATTCCAGGCGCATACGCGTGCGTGCTTTATAAAAAGACATATAACTTTGTCAGCAACAAGTTTGTTTGTTGATTAAAACGAGAACTTGTATGGCAAATTCTAACTCTCCTCGTTTGTCACCAGGGGGCCGACCGCCGAACTCTCTCGCTTTCGATCGCTTTGAAGGCGAGGCGAGGAGAAGGCGTTATCTTGTCATTTCGAAAGTTATATGAAAGCAATATCGAAAGCTATAGGCTATAGTTTTCGATATTATTCGATATTATATTAGAAGATGACGCGAGGGCCTTGCCTTCAAAGCGATCGAAAGCGAGAGAGTGGGGGGCAGGAGGCGCTGCTTCAATTACTTACAAATTCTCGTTTTCGTCACCGTGATCGAATGGAGAACAAAACTCCCACTTGGTACACTAGCGCTACTATGTTGCCGTTTGGCGGTCGGTCTCACTAAAGCAGCGCCTGGAGGGAAATGAAGAAACTCAAAACTTTTGTTTGTAGCTGAACGGAGTTGATCGGACTCGACAGCAACCGAGCGGGTTCTACGATATATAAGTTGCAAGCAATTATTTGCTTACTTTAATTTCCCTTACCGCATTGTATGAAATGCGGTCCGTCGCTCGTGCGCCTTTCGATGTAAATCGGACTTAAGTAGGTTAGTGGCACCAGTGCTCGACAGGAGCCAGTGATCAACATTGTTGGTGCTTGAATCATTAAAATACCCCTACTTATTTATTTAGCAACTGATTTTAGTCTTTAGGAACGATTAAATTTCTTTTTAAATATTAACGGGTAAGCACAGTGTCTTGATCTCACCTGATGTTAAGTGATGATAAGGCCATTTAGTGGAAGCGCACTTAACCCGGGATCCTCAACTAGTGAGGCACTGGCAATCTATCTCTAGCTGCCGGAACACAAAAATGCTACAAACAATGATGTTATGGCGACATATTTAGATAAGATGGTGGTAGCTAGCCAGGCGGACAAACAAGTCCTACCACCAACCAAACCGAGTACACAAAGATATACCCCCCGCTGGGAATCGAACCCGGGACCTCTGGGTCTAAACCGGTGGTCTTAACCACTAGACCACAGAGGCGGTTAATATAGACCACCTGCTGCCTAGCCCGTAAAATATAAATTAAAATCTATGTTATTTTGCGGCAATGAATCTGTGTCGAACACTGGTACCACTACGAGATCTACAAGCCAATCAATTTCTGGATTAAATATAAACCGAGATGTATCTCGAAAAATAATGGAAAATCACTTACTTTGTCAACATGAATGAAAAAATAATGATTAGTTCTGTAAAGAGCGTTAATTAATCGGTGGACTTGTCTTAAAGCACGCCCATTCAATGTAAGGAGAAAGACAATTCTAACAGGCTGCTTATCATTTGCAACAGTCCTAGGTGATCTTGCAATAAACCCTGAAATTAATAATTTATTAATTATATTTATGAATTTCTTGTTAAATTATTACAAAAACTTTTGAAAAATATACATATTTTCACCTAATAAACTAATACAAAATATGTGATAAGTATGATGTTATTAAAAAAATTTTGAAATTTGTCTTAATATTTTATTTAAGATAAAAAATCCTTTGTTTATTAGTTTGATTGGAATACAGTTTCAGTATAAAATAAAAATAAAAATAATCTTTTATTTCAGACTGATCGATCCATATCTGTATGTTAGTAACAATGATACTTGAAACAATACATAGAAAAAATATTATAAACATTATTGATTTAACAGTCCCACCCACCTGAGACAAGTATTCTTTGTTAAAGAGAAATTGTTAGTGTTTATGAAGTTTGATTAGTTTTGACTTGTTGATGTTAGATATTAAAATAAGAGGTTAGGGACTTTTTCTTAGAAATAGAAAAACACTTTTTAAAAATATGCATAGAAAATTGAAAAAAGTGAAAATTAATAGGACAATACTTTTGAAGTGTTTTGAAATGTTGGTACAGGCATATGATGATGCATTGGATGTAGAAAAGTTTAGGTAAATTTGGATTCTGAATTACTTACTCGCTAAACCAGTTTCAAACACATTCATTGTGAAGTACCCTCCACAAGTCTTGGCAGCATCTCCAGAGCATTTCATGTCACACAACTCATCATCAATTTTAGTAGAAGTAGGTGGTAGATTCTCACCACAGAAACATTCTGAACTGCAATAATGACTTTTATTAAACTTATTAAACTTAAGGAGGATGCTTATCAACAGTAAAAAATCACCTGGCACAGGTAGAAAAAAGAATAATTAAATCCACATTCTTACTTCCAAAGTTTTTTAACTAAAATATACCATACATGGTGAAGTGTTATATCTTATTACAGGTTAAAATCATCAAAATTTATTGGAATAGAATAGAATAATAATTTACAGAAAATTTATAATATTTAATGTTATATGTATACATATATTTCAACAATTATACATCAAGTTAATGTAAATTAGGCCACTATTAGGTAAAAATGTACATTATAGCTCATCTAAATAAGGGTTATGGGGGGAGGCGGGATTGAGGGGCACCCTCCTTGCGAAGGGAGGAGCTTGGAGCACCCCCGTTTTCTTCTTATGATTTTTTTTGTTTTGAGGTTAGGTTGGGTGTCAACTACAACACTTTGCAACCACCAACAATGAGTTGGGCATAGCTCGAGTGGACTCAACTTGCATTCTCTCTCACTCAAATTAGGAAGGACCTATGATATTTTAAAGTTAGACTGATTTTATTTTGTGAAGACTGCGACATAATTAGTTTTGTTGATAATAAATATAAATACGCACTCTATGTTTCAAAGATTTAGATTAAATTACATATATACATACAAATAATTCTTTTTTTATTTAAATGCCTTTTTAATTAACTATAATAATTGTCCTTAAACATCATTATTACAAATCTGTTCCAACTTTTAATATTGTTGGGAAGCTGAGAAATTTAATTGGTATAAGCAAAACAAATCATCATTTTCATCCAGTCAACTCGAGTTACTTAACTCGAGTTCAACTTGAGTTATGCGAATTTTAACTCGAGTTAACTCGAGTCAAGTTTATTCCGAGTTGACACATATCTACTCCCTAGAAGAGTGGCCGATCTCCCCCACCCCTTCTTGTGGGGGAGGGGTCAACTTCCCCCCAGTAAAACTGTACATTAGCGTAACCAAAATTGGGAGGTTTGGGGAAGTGGGGGGAGACTCCTCTAGGCCCCCTTACTACTCCTTCCCCCCACAGACACATAGTTTCAAAGATATGCAATAAAGAAATTTCTGAATCTATAAAGTTACATTATTATATGTTTAAGGGGAGAATTTGCTTCCTCCTTCCGTGAATGTGCTCCCCCCTTCCGTGACTGGCCCTCGCTACGCTGCGCTTTGCTCGGGTAAAAAAAAATTAACTTAAAACCTAACCAACAGTAAGGATTTCTGTATTTGAAGAAGAGGCGAATAAACAGTGACTTATGAATGTCCAACTCTATAGGCTATAATGTACATTTTATCCCACTATTCCAATCACTAGTTAATATAATTAGTAAAGTTATAAACAGTTCTAAAAGAGTTTATGAATTATTTACTGTAATAATATCATTAATATTTAAAATACTACGAAATACTACATAGTTATTCCTATCCATCCATTGGGTCAGCTAGTGCTCTAACTGTGGGGACATAAAATGAGCTGGTGATGATGATGTCTAAAAATACTAACCCATATTGAACTCCTGCGTAGGGAAAACCAGCTTGAATGCATATATCTAAACAACTAGCAGGTGAGTTTGAATTAACATAGTTTCCATAAAAGCTAGAAAGTATTCTAAGCTTTTTTTCATCTTGGTAGCAACCTAAATCTTGGCCAAATGTCACGTTTTGCCCTGGACAATTATTTGGTAGAATTTTAGGATAAAAGTTACCATCTTGAATAAAACATGTAACATTGACAATTTCTTGTTTACATGTCTGCGTTTTAGCACGATGTATCGCTGATACAGCTTCTTTACTCTTTATTTCACATATAGGCTTAAAGTCTAATTCTTCTACTCTTAAATGTGGAACAGTTAGATGCTTTGCTTTGAGAGGGATATCCTCATCATCAGAAAACCTTAAGCCTGCTTTTCTAGCAGAAACTCCGGCTTCTTCGTGTTTTTCCACTACGTGAACACTCTTTTGTAGCAAAGTGTCATTCTCTGATGGGAAAAAACGAATAGCAACCAGTATTTGTACGAAAAAAGCTATTATAACAGTTATCACTAAGCACTTTGTATATTTGTAATAAATTCTTCGAAACATACACGCCATTTTAATTTCAATCAATAAAATAAGGACTTTTAATTAAATGTATTCATGTTTTGCTTTGCTTTCAGCAAGCTTAGGATTATTTAAATATTTTGAAGTTTTTTTAGTTGTTTTTTTTTATTTAAGTGTACTAGTTCGTTCCCTGAGGAACCGGCTAAGGTCATAGACCATGCTGCCATATCATTAGTTTCCTAATTAAAAAGAATAATTAATTAAGAAATCAATTAATTAATTTCCTATAAGATGATGATGAATGATAATAGAAATGAGAAATGATATACCCCCCAACCCCTTGAGTAGGTATCTCAGTAAAGATGTGGGGCTTTACTAAGTCCTCGGGCGGACTTCTTTAGAGAATTTGAAAAGTGACGTTGCACTGCTTATTTCATTTGCCAACACTTATTCACACTCACGATTACTTAACGGTTAATAATCCACCATTATTTCACATTAATATTCGACATAACACAAGTTTTAGAAAATGAAACAAAACCAGACATGACTCTTCACTTTCCCGCCAAGGAGTCCCCAAGTAACCCACCCACGTCTCACCCAAGAAGTCTTCTTCTTCTTCTTTTTCTTTTATTAATGGCATATTTTGTGTCTAACACAATTCCACCAATGTCACGTAGGTAGCCAATACACGGAAGGATTCGCATGGAATAAATTATAATTTTGCGTTTTAAAGCTTTACCTAGAACAAGGACAACACAACATGCTTCAGATTAGTTTTAGTAGTAATAACTAATATTAGATTTTCTGTGTGAATGTTAATCAATAAACAACAACAAAATATCTAAGTAGCAGGTGCTGTATGGACTATAATAGATTGCTTTTTTTTTTGACGATAGAAAACAAAAACAAAATTGAACGTCTTCTTGGCGGGAAAGTAAAGAGTCATGTTCTGTTTTATTTTCTAAAATTTGTGTTATGTCGAATATTAATGTGAAATAATGGTGGATTATTAACCGTTAAGTGTTCGTAAGTGTGCATTTGTGTTGGCAAATGATACAAAACAGTGCAACGTTACTTTTCAAATTCTCTCAAGAAGTCCGCCCAAGGACTTAGTAAAGCCCCACATCTTTACTGAGATACTCGAGGGTTGGGGGTAAATCATATCTCATTTCTATTATCATTCATCATCATCTTACAAGAACTAAATTCAGCTGAACGAATGAAATTAAGATACTAATGACATGGCAGCATGGTCTATGACCTTAGCCGGTTCCTTATGGAACGAACGAACTAGACTTAAAAAAAAAATTGAACTTTGAAACTGGTTGATTGAAGTTGAACTTTTGGCCCTATAAAAGTTGGAACTTGAAGTTGATGAACTAACCTATTACTCTCCTCTATGAGTTGAACACAGTGGACACTACTTAGCTTGTTAGAAGTAGAATTATTTATTAACAATTAAGTACTTAGGTACATAACATAGTAGTACATACTAGATAGTCGGTACCGTATCTTACTACGGTAAACTATTAAAATACCAAGATTGTTTGCCAGGATTTTAATCTAACAATATGATGGCCTTTACACCCAAATTGATATCGAAAACAAACGCTGTATTTCCATTTTATTTGAGTGCAAAAAGAGAAGTTCACTGTCAAAGATTAAAAGGAAAAGTTGCCATAATAACAGCATCAACCGATGGGTAAGTAAAAAATTCAGATTGCCAATTAGTTTTGTGTTACACGAGCTTGAATAATTTTGTTGTGTAAATGTGACCTTTCAATCTTATTCACACTCCAAAAAAACTTTACTACACCAAATACCTACTTAAAAAAAATATAGCACTAGGATGGTGGGACTGGGAATAACACCACAAGTAGTTGACTGCTAAACCAGGGAATAATAAATTTTATTGTAGATTATCGTTTGCTCCCGACATCATAGCAGTTCTTAACAGGGTCAATTTCATCCTTAAATATTAATTTGATTAAGTTGCGGTTATGCAATAAGGTGCTACATAAAACAAAATAAGCTATCTATTAATAAAATTTAAATATTGCCTATCTATGATGTGGATAGCTAAATATATTTTTTATTATTTTAGGATTGGATATGCCATTGCAAAAAGACTTGGAAATGAGGGTGCGTCTATTATAGTTAGTAGCAGAAAACAGGACAATGTCAGTAATGCAGTCACTAATCTGCGAAATGATGGTATTAATGCAGAAGGTGTTGTTTGCCATGTAGGAAACAAAGACCAAAGGAAGAAGTTATTTGAGACTGTAAGTAAACATGAACACAAATAAGGAATCCTTTTTTCTTTGTTTGTTTACTCGTACTATAGATTCTTTTGTACGCTCAAGGAGACATATCAGTAAAAATATAGTAACATGGCAAGATGTCTTTTCATAAGCATTGAACCATCACCTATCATATCATACACAATTATAATCATAATAATTTGCATGTTGATGAAGTGATCAAAGTGTGCATTCATTTTGTTGGCAGGCAGTTGAAAAATTTGGGGGTTTGGACATTTTAGTATCCAATGCTGCAGTAAACCCATCTGTTGGTCCAACATTAGAAGTAAGTAAACCCATTTGAATGTTGATTTGATTAGTATGTACTCGAAATGAGTTGGTCAACCGCCTCTATGGTATAGTGGTTTAGACCCAGAGGTCCCAGGTTCGATTCCCAGCAGGGGGTATATGTTTGTGTACGCGGTTTGGTTGGTGGTAGGGTTTGTTTGTCCTGGCTAGCTACCACTATCTTATCTAAATATGTCGCCATAACATTAATGTTGGTAGCATTGTTGTGTTCAAGGCACTGTGCTTACCCATAAAATGTAAAAAAAGTTAGTCAATCCAATCAAATCAATGTTATTTTTAATTATTTGTAGACAACTGAAGACGCATGGGACAAAATATTTGATATTAATGTGAAATCCTCATGGTTGTTGGCAAAAGAAGCTTACCCCGAACTAATTAAAAGAGGAGGAGGTAACATTGTATTTATCTCATCAGTTGCTGCTTATCAGCCTATGTTTGTAAGTATGGAAACCTTGGTAAACCTAAATAATTAAGTTAAGTACTGAATATACATAACATTTATACAAGTGCAATGTTTGTACTTGTACCCTTCAATCAATAATGTAATGAAGCCTAGTACTCATTATTTAATATTGGATTATCCCAAAAGAAATAGATATTGATGTGGATATAATACCTATATTTTCCAAAGTTATTAATATAATCTTTTTATTAGATAATTTACTGTTTATCATTGAGGATAAGATTGTATTATGAAACATAATTTAAACCTTGCATACCTATGCAAATACACAAGCGAATATACATTGGGTAATCTATAATAAAAATAAAAGTATATTAATATTTTGTTTCTTTTCAGCCGATGGGACCTTATAGTATCAGCAAAACTGCATTATTAGGACTCACAAAATCACTTGCATCTGAGCTTGTACATGACAATATTCGAGTGAACTGTGTTGCTCCGGGTATAGTTGCAACAAAATTTTCGTCTTTCGTAAGTGTATTAAAATTTCAAAAGTGACAACATAAAGCCATACAAAATGGTCTTCTGTATGTTGTTTATTGTTTGCAGCTTACCACTTCAGAATCTGCTAGAGAACGGGGTTTAGAAATAGTACCAATGAAGAGGTTTGGAAAAGTAGAAGAAATTGCAGGTGCTGTGGCATTTCTGGTGTCTGATGACGGAAACTACACGACGGGAGAGACTATCGTTGTAGCCGGTGGAGCCCAAGCACATTTGTAGTATAACTATGTTTACAAGTTTACAAAAGATAACTAAGGCTGTATGTTTTTTTTATTATTAGAGTACCTAAGTGACGATTTTGGGTAATGGTTTAAAAGAGCATTTATTTGTATTTCAAGAGGATGCATTACTATTACTACTTAGGGCCCTAATAAACAAAATACTTATTTTAGCTTATAGTACTTATTGGCTGATATTTGGATTTACACACATAGAGTTATATCAGCAGAACTGAATCAATCCAAAAGTACCTATTTGAAATAATAATAATGCATCCCAATATTTTAAAAAGCTAATTATTATTAAGTTTTAAAATTTTATATGCAATAAATATTTTTTATATGGGATCTATATTATTTTTAGTATGTTACACAAAACAAAGTTGCAAACAGAGTATCTTATTTATGCACCTGCTTATTTTAACTTAAATAAAACAAACTTATCATCAACTTAAAATATTAATCAATCATCATCAGAGTCAAAAATATCAGTTTTATTGATTCCAATAGTTTTAAGTATATTACTTGAAGGTCCAGTTAAACCTTCCTCCTTAATGCTTTGTGTTATATTAGACATAACAGTTTTGCTGTCTGCTCTATTACCAGATATTGAATTAAGTTTAGCTGTCAATTCCTTTTCCAATATATCTTCATCCTCATCCTCTGTGATATCACTACCATACTCAATATCAGAATCACTATCAATATTCTGGTTTTTATTTTCTGAGGACAGCAAGTTCATCATTTTTTCTATGCAATTTACAAAATCATCAGAATTAAAATCAATTTCATTATCAGTTTCATTTGATTCCCTTGTATCTATACCTTCAAAATCAGATGTTTGTTTTAAAAAATCTGTTAATTTAGTTGTAATTGCCTGTGCTGTCATTAGGTCATCTTTTTTGAATTTGATTTGATCACCATACTGTGTGTTTAATAATTCATTTAGTTGATTTGGATTAATATTTAACCATTCATCATTATCTTCACTAAGGTCTCTTGGTTCCTGATGCATTAACAACTCTTTTGCTTCTACAAAATCTTTTGATGCCATTACTTTTGACATATTTGTTGCCACATAAGAAGTTATTGGACACTCCATATTAAGAAAATATTGTTTTGCATTTTCTAATAGCTTATTATATTCTTTTGAATCTTCTATGTTTTGTTTAAAATAACCATTTTCCTTCAAATTACTCATAAATCTTATAAATTCTTTTGTAGAATATACATCTGCCTTTAACCTCTTCATTATCATATTAAATCCGTATGTTAACTTTAGACCCAGAACACTGTGTTTATCATTTTCAAGTACTTTATATTTACTGTTTCTGATTAGCTTTGAGTGTATGAGCATAGCATACAAACATTTAGTAAACTTCACTTTGACAAGAATGGGTTCTTTATATTCCAATTGAATGCAAGATTTAGCATCAAACATGTCATGATTGCAATATGTGTCTACAATAGCTGATATAAATGAAGGATTTAAAGACAA
Organism: Eudonia mercurella; assembly: GCA_963082485.1. Classification (NCBI taxonomy): domain Eukaryota; kingdom Metazoa; phylum Arthropoda; class Insecta; order Lepidoptera; family Crambidae; genus Eudonia; species Eudonia mercurella. The sequence goes on along the minus strand of OY720035.1, from coordinate 8,693,216 downwards.
CAAAGTTGCAACATCAAGCGGTAATTTTGCTACAGCATTATGAAAGTTTTCTTTAATTTTTTGTGGATATTGTCTTACTCTGGACCATATAGCTTGTTCAATTTCATTTGACACTTTGGTTTCTTGTGGTACTTGGACAACCAATTTTAATGCATCTTTGACTGTCAAATCTGTATTTAACTCCACAAGTTTAGGTGGAATCATATGTATATTTCCATTAAAAATAAAAACCTGAAAACATATCTTGTTAGAATACTTTAATTACATACTGTGCAGGCAAGCTAATTAAGCATTGTACACTTTTGAAGCAAGCTTAAAACATATTATTAACCCACTTATTACAGATATCCCTTTTTCAAAGGATCTTTGTCATTTTTCGTATATTGTCTAATTATGGCTTCAAATTAAAAGAATAATTAAAAAAATATATATATTTTCTTAAATGATCTGTATATCAAACGTTAGTAACATCTGGGTTAACTTACTCTATTTACTGTACTTTCTGGATTGGCCCATGATGGCAAATAATTTGCTGCTTCTATTAGAAGAAAATCTCCATCATTGTCAGATAACTGAATGACAAGGTTGGTATACATTTTACTTATTTCTAGAATGATATACACAATAAACCATTCATCATCAATGTTGTCACCAAAACATGTAGTACTTTTAAGATGCATTGGAAGATCTGAAAATCAATAGCATTGTTATTACTGAATTAATAAATTGACTCTTACTTAATAGTGATATTTAAAATTAATAGTTCACCATTAACACTGTCTTTAATAGGAAAATACAACTTAATTTCGTCTTTGTGCCATATATAATCTATAGACAACATCTTTATCGTTTCGTTAACATTTTCACACAAATTTTCCCATTCTGCTGTAGATTCTGTACTCAATTTAGGAGAGAAAAATAAAGCGTGTATGGTATCCTCACAAATTGACAATTTTGGGTTAAGGTCTGACATTTTGTGAACGGGTTACGTATTTTAAATTATGTCGTAACTCTCAGAGCAATATTTAATCGGAGAAATAGCGCACGCCAATAAAAATACACAAAACAAATACAATAATTGCAAGTTTACAATTACAACGCTAGCGTTTATTATCCTGTCATCAGTGGTCTCGAACGTCAAAGTGCGAAATCGGTAGAGTTGCCCTCTAAAATCGGTATATTTGTACCAAAAATCGGTATAAGAAGAAAAAGCAATATAGAATCAAATTCGTTTGTTTATTTTTACCTTAGATTATTACAAACTATTTTATTTATTAAATACCAACTTACAGGCTAATTATATTTACTTTTTTGAAGTGAAAACTTCTTTAGCGGCGTTGTGCACTTTTTTTGAAATGGGTAAAAAATGTTAAACTCGCGTCAGGACACGTGACCTGATCGAAAATTCGTAAGACGGATGGAGAGTAGACAGCTGGCGCGGCGTAATATAAATGTTTGATATAACTTAATATAACTTTTTAATGTAATATAAATTGTCATGTTTGTGTACGATAGCCCAATAAAAAAATATTGTATTCTACCACATAAATGAGAGTACTTTTATACTGATAATTAAAGCAATTCGTGCAAAATTATTCCCTAACCATTCCAAAATATCAAAAATGCACAACGTTAATATTCAAGTTTTCACTTCTGCCGGCACTCCCAGAGTGCAACCCGTCGTTTTGAATCATACCAATGTTTTTTGGCCATAGCCGCAAACTGTAACCAAACCAGAGATGACCATCTCTGGTTTGATTACAAAGTCGTACCTAACAATTAGAAACTTTAAAAAGACGTTTTGTATGCAACAAGCCAGAAGTTGATGCTGTAGACAGCCTATTTCGCTGTTTGGTTTGTATGAGATTAATGTGTGAAAATATACGTTCCACTTTGGCGGATGAATGAGGGAGTGATAAACTATAGACATTTATTATCTACTAAACATAAGTGAAAATGGTTGCCAATTTAAAAGTGTTAAATCGCCAAATCGGTAGAAAAATCGGGAGAATTTCCATGTATTCTCGGAAATCTTGGAAAAATCGTTGCATTTCGGTAGAACAGAGCTCATATCGGTAGAAATACCGAAAAATCGGTAGGTTCGAGACCACAGCCTGTCATCTACCGTCAGTGTTGCCAGGTCTAGATTTCGTTCGGATGACCCCAGACATGGTGTTCACCAGTTGAGTCAGGTCGTGCGTGAGAGCGAATGCGTGGGCAGTTCTACCAGCATGGTCAGTTTTGGAGGAACTTAATCACAACTCGTGGTGAGCATTAAAGTCCCCCAAAAACACCAATTCCGCCGATGGAAGCCGCTCCTGCGCATCATCTGCTATCCGACTAAGATGTTCCATAAGTCGAGTTGTCTCCATGTTGCCATTATGGGATCGGTAGACGGAGACGCAGACACGGCTATGAGAGCCCAAGTCGACGTGTACTACCACAAGGAGGGAAAAAGAAGGGTCCTCCAGACAGCGCAGACGGCGCGGCGACAACAAACATCCGTCCGAACGAATAAGCAAACTCCGGTTTTGGCTTTGTTTTGTCTAATATGGTTTGACTAAAGGTGTGCGGATCTGCTATATTCATATAATATAGCATAAAGTTATGCTATATTATAATATTTTTACTGCCATAATATAGCACCTGAAATTATATTTTTACCTAATATTCGCTGATCGATTGCGATTCTTATTCATGATGTGCTATTGTTGGTTACGCGTAGTATTTAAATTTAGGTTCTTAAGTATACTTAAAAGTTCGTTATATTATTATATTAATATTTCACAATTAAACCATATTTGTCCAAAAAAAGATTTTTCTTTATGATATCCATACTAGACTAGAAGACTGTGGCGTTCTGTGTCCAAACGGCGACTGTCGTACTTTTTGTCAGTCTGTTGTCAGTCTGGACTGATCGTGTAACCGTGTCCATTTTCCATCATTCTGGCATCAGTCAAAACTAAACAGAATGATGGACTGAACTGACGCCAGAATTAGCGTGTAACCGATGTCATATTTGTAATAAACAAAGAATAGTTACCTATTCCGTGTTTTCTCTCTTTTTTAGTTTTAAATGACATTTACATGACAGGAACTAAACACGGAATAACTATTCAGAGCTTATTCTTTGTTTATTTGTAATGGCGGCTCCACATTAGTGCCGTGAGGCCCCATAAACAGGCGTGAACGTGAATGTGGACGGTTTTTGCGGGGTAAGGTGCTTTCAGTGCTTTGATCACGTGATAAACAGCATCCAGAAATGACATGGATGACAGTATACTGGACTGCCTTCCGTTTTAAACACTAACCAGTATAGCTAACTATAAAGAAACGGCTTCGCAGTATACTAAATTGACCTCACACCTTACATTCTACTATGTTACAATGCTCACAGTACAGTGCATATCGGAACATGCCCACTTTCTGTCAAACTTGGTGTGTGCGTTTGTGTCTGTGTACACAAATAGATATTATTCTGACTAGGGATATGCAAAATTTCAAAAGTATCGATACTTTACTTGATACCAACCAGTGTATCGTATCAAAAGTATCGAACAAAAGTATACGTAAGTAATACATTTATAAAATACCTGAATGAAGTGTTGTTTGTGTTGCTATGTTTAGCAACAAATTTTACACGAAGCTGTATCATTTTAATTTTTTTTAATACTTCCACATTTCGCTGGTACCTCCTGGCGGCGGCATCTTCTTAAGATTGATTTAACTTTAAAAGCAAGTACGACTGTACGAGTAATATATTATATGTTTTTATTCCGAGTAAGACGAGACGAAAGCAAAAGAATAATGTCGTGTACTACAAATAACTTACATATTTTGGTGGCTTAGTGTTGCTATTTGTTATTTCACGAATATGTCAGAGAAGTACTTTCTTATAACTAAAGAACTGAAAGATGCAGTGCAAATAATGCAATAATACCATTAAGGGCGGCAACTATCAGAAAACTGAATAATTGAAATAGTTACAATAAAAACATACTACACAGATTATTCAACCCGTAAAGGTTACTCGTAAAAAAACTACTGTAACAGTTCAAGTTTTAGTAGTATTGTAACAAATATTTTGTTTAAAATATCGAATAATATTTTTTCTTTTTAATAATTTATTAGAGATGGAGAGAAGGAACTTTCTAAAAGTATCGGAACAAAAGTATCGATTCCAAAAGTACTCGGTATCGAAATAAAAGTATCGACACTCTGAGGTATTATTAATACTTTTTGCGGATCCCTAATTCTGAATTACTTTCTGAGATTTCTGGATTGTAATAGGACTGACTGAACATAAAATCCGGAGTAAATAATGTTTGTATTACAGCATTATTAGTAATTATTCTTAAGTGAGTGACCAATTAATACTTTATTCATTTTAATCGTAGGTAGGTTACAGGTACGTAGTAAATTGTAATGTCTGCATTAGATGCCATTGCTGAATACGTCTCTGACACAGAATCGGATGATAGTGATTGTGAAAATAAAAAACCTGAACCTAAAAAGTAAGTTTCTGTTTAAGGTTAGGTTATTAGTGAATTAGATATGCATTATGCATGACGATTATGATTAATATTTTCACTGACCAGTGAAAACACTAAATGCTTAACAAAGCATAATTCGCTATGCTTCTACTACTATCATAATCAGCCCACATCAGTCCACTGCTGGACATAGGTATGAAGGTACCTAATTCATTTTGAGCGTTTGTTGTAGCAAATATTTTTAGTTCTGTCTGGTTTGTGCATTAAAATACAAATGTTGACACAGACCTCAACTTCCTTCTTTATTACTAAAATAGGAAAAATTTGTTACATTACTATGTTTGTTAATTCTATACATGGGCAGTATAGATACTAGTTTATACAATAACTTGAGTTTGGTTGATCAGTTATCAGCACAATATCCACAATGAGTAAGTGTATTTTTTTTTAAGTGTACTTTATTATAATTTTTAGAAAAAAGCTGCTTGTTCCAAACTTGAGTGCGGTTTCAGTTGTCCCCACAGAAGTGCATATTGACAATCCAAAGCTGCACAATGGCCGCTTAAGGTCTTTCCCTCATACAAGGGGGAACTGGGCATCATTTGTTTATGTTAAATGTAAGTATTGAATCCATAAAAAAATTATATTGATTTGAAATACCTGTAGCTTGTAAGGCGGGTTTTCCTCTCAGTCTGACCGCATGCTGACAGTCGGCACTGATAGGTCAAACTTATTTTCGTCCTCTCTCAACTGGCCGTATATTGTATAAAATTCCCCTGCAAAAATTCTCTGCTCGATCCAGGGTGTGGGAAAAAATCCAATTTTTACAATAAAAATCAAAAAATCGGATTTTTGATTTTTATATATCGGATATAATTATATCAGATATATCACACTACCAATACAATACTGCTATAACTTAACATATACTGATATTTGAGATAAAACAGTACTGTTATTAGATTACAGTAAAATCTCAAATATTGATATATTTTTAGTTGCAACAGTATTGTATCGGTAGTGCGATATATCCAAATAATAATTAATAATTTTTTTATTTGTGTGCAGAAAGAAACCATTTTACAAGCCTTTTATCACTATAAAGGTTTTTATTGTAATATTGATTAGTTAATAGTCATTTCTTTTGTTGAAGAAGATGTAAGTAAGCTGATAAATAAGGGATATATTAATAAAAACGTATAATTGACTCTAAATTAATTATTGAAATCATAATATTTGAATTGGTTTACTTATTCGTATTTATACTATTTAAAATTATGATTCCTTACTTCATCATCATCATCATCATCATCATCATCATCATCTCAGCCAAAAGATGTCCACTGCTCGACAAAGGCCTCCCTTTATTCCTTACTTAATTAAAATTGTATTTTGTGGTGATTTAATAAAATTTTTGTTATTTGTGGCTAAAATCCAGCAAAAACAACAAACGGTACACTACAATTACTTTTTTTTTTTTTTTTCATTTATTCTGGCAACAAACAGTAATTTTCACAAAAAGTATGTAGTAAGTACAAAGTAGTATAAAGACCTACAGTGCCAAATAATTTATATAAGAAATAACATAGGATGAGTAATGTGATTAAACAAAGGTTCTCAGAGAAACATTATAAAAATAGTTAAGAAAAGCATGCATAAACATTTTGAACTATATAATACACACTAGGTACTTAACCAAGCTTAGCTACTTAGTTAAGTTTTTTCTTTAATTCTTGTTTCAATGACAACAACGACATCTTGAAAAGATCAATTTCAGAAAATTCTTTATTATAAATATTGGTGGAACGGTGGACAAAAGAGAGAGAGAAAATTTTGAAAGATTATTCATCTTTTTTATTTAGGTTTTAGGCAAAGGATCCTAGATCTAAATCTAATCCCATTCAGCCTTTGTCTTAAGAAAATAGTAAGTTTTTTGAAACTTAAAAAAATGGATATATATCAATAATTTTTATCAAAAAATTCATTGATATATATCATGATATATATATCCATTGATATATATATCCATTGATATATATCCTCGCACCCTGGCTCGATCAATGGATGAATGTGTAGTTTTTTCTGTTGCAGACGTTTTTTCTTTCCTAAATAGTATGCGGTCACAATTTTCACTACCATGATAGACTTTGTTTGCGTCTGTACTTCAGGGTAATCGGCGCGACACAAACTGGTTTTCTCACGCTGACCGCTGACAGCTGACAGGTTGCTACGCGCCGACTGTCAGCACTGGCGGTCAGTGTGAAAGGAAAACCCGCCTAACAGCTATCAGAAATTATTTGAAATTGGCAACTTTTAGATTCATAATATTGCAATAATTATTTTACACTTAAAAAAGGTGCAATATATACTATCCATAAGACAGCTCTTCCATTTATGACTCGTTGCGCCCATTGGAGTACAGCTGCTTGGATTGTGAAAATTTGTATACATGTTATAATGATAACAGAAAAGAAACAAAACTTATCTTACTACATTAAAGAAAAAAATAAAGCAAAAGAAACATAACTTAATTAAAAACTAAATAAAAAATGTCCTCCAGCTGTGAGTTCATGGGAACAAATGGTCCCAAGAATGCTGACCTCCTCTTTGGATAGCCAATCCAATACATTGGCAGAGGTGGATGCCAGCCTGCTTGTCTTCTTCTTCTTTTTTTTTGTATACCCTGCTCTTAAGTATGTGTTTATATTTTTGTTTTCTTTTTACTATATTTTTAGATCCAAAAGAAGAAATCCTGCAAAATTTTATTGAGAAAATACAGAGAGACATAGACAAGGAACTGAATGAATCTTGTTTAAGGTGTAGCGATTTACATATAAGTTTGTCAAAAACAGTTGTATTGCATTACCACTTAATAACACCATTTACAAAATCACTACAAGAATCTTTATGTGAATTTGAATGGTATGTTAACACAATTATCATATTTAGTACCTACTCACACAATTAAGAATTCTGCATTTCTATATACTACTATTTCCAATTTTTTCAAACCAAAAAGCCTCACTATTAGTTGTACTTTATATGCTAAAGGAAAGAAAAGATATCTAAATAAGAGTAGAGAATAAGTGCGCGGGAGCAAATGTACAGGCTAGTATGAGACATGCCACGTAACCGGGTGTGCGAGCACAGATTAGTCAATAGTTACGTGCGAGTTTTGTTCACCATCTGATCAAGTTAACAAATCCGAGTATTTCAAAGAGATTTAATATAGTAGGTCTTTGGGACTTTGTATGACATTGAAGCAGCGTCGCTTGTAGTCAAACGAGGAGATTTGAAATTTTGTCATACAAATTCTCGTTGACGTAATCAAATCGGTTTGCTAGTTCATTGCGCGTTATAGGTATAACGGCAATCATCCGCGCCGCGCCGCCGGCCGGTGATCGTGGCCGAGCGGTAAAATTGGGTAGGCACTCGGACAGTGACAAAAGGACAATCTATCAAGAGCGGACTTTCTACAACACATAATGAACACAAGCGTCCTACATAACTATCATAATTATATATCTGCGATAATTAGATTATTAAATGTCGACTAAACCTAAAGCTATGAATTGACTATAACCCAAAATATAATAAACTAGTAGTTAGTATATTTTGTCTATGTTGATTTAGAATTTATACAAAAAATTATTTTAAAAAGGTTTGTTTTCATCAGAATAAAATTGAAAGTCAGTGAAAGAATTTTTGGAAACTAAAAAATAGAGCATAAAATACAGGCTGCTTTCAAGTCAATGTAAAATTATTTTTTATAAACATGTGTGACCTTACATCGCAGTTTTCGCTCGCAACTAAGCCCAAAGTCGTGGCATGGTTATCGCTTAGCCTGTCGTTTTAGCACGTCGGTCGCTCAGCCGTGCCGCAAAGTCGTGGTATGTCACTTAAGTGTGTTCCAGAAGGTTGTAGACCAGCATCCCAACAGGGGTGACCTTGGTGGGAACTTGATTTGCAACCGCGGGTTCTGTTGGGCTCCACGGATCTCATCCACCAGCCAACACGCTCGCAAACCAGTCGCGAGTTCAGGGTTGCCTTTTTTTTCGCTATTCTTACTAATTTATAGAGTAAATCTTATTTTAGTATTTATTGTAAACAGAAATACAACATCTGTGAAAATTTCAACTGTTTTACTATCACGGTTCATGAGATAGAGCCTGCTGACAGACAGACATACAGACAGACAGACGGACGGACGGCGGCGCGGCGGAGTCTTAAAAAAGGAAAATTAAATACTATTATAGCAAATATATTTTAAAACATACAAAAGTAAATTATTTATAGTGTAGCCGTAATTTACGAGTGATTTTTACACTAATTATTATGGTAATAGCAATCATTGAGGCAGGCAATACATTATTGCTAAAAGGGAAGCAAAAATAAGTAACTCAAATTAATTTTACATATTTAAGTCTTCTATATTATATTAATAAAGTTAACAATAAATCCGTACTAAGTTACCATATCTATACCAATCTTCACTAATATTTTTATATTATAATGTTTTTGTGTCCATCATTTTAATCATTTTGTTGTACAATCATTATTAAGGTCTGATGAACAAGGTATCTTGTTTAGCATGTAAAATTGAAGTAACATGGTCACAGTGATCCATCTTAGGGTAATTATTCAAAATAACGCGTATTCTAGGCTAAATTGACACCATGACCCTAGACATGGTGTCAAATCCGAAATCTAGACCTGGCAACACAGATCAATTGTCCTTGGTTGGAAACACGCGCCCGTCCACCAAGGACGTTATAGGTCATATTATAATTTGGTTGGCAACAAGCTAGGTCACCCCTGTTGGGACGCTGGTTTCCAACCGTCTGGAACATGCTTAATAAAACTTGTTATGTATGAATATGTTAATTATTACAGGTTTGATTTGGAATTTTCAAATATTAAAGTTTATTGCAACGAAGATAAAACAAGAACGTTTATTGCACTTGAAGTGGACTATTTCGCAAAGAAACATTTACTGCAGCTCAGCCAAAAAGTTGATGAAGTTTTAGAGGAATTCAACTTGCCTTTATTTTATGAGGTTAGTATGATTGTAATTATGTTAAGGAAAATTACATTAACGCATGCTTAAATTATGTCAGTATATAGCTTTGCTACAAGCTATAAAAACCACAGGTTCTCTATTTACGGGATAATCAGCTGGTCCTACTAAACGAGACCCAATCCGACAAAGACGGATCAGGGAAAGGAGACGACGGGCGGTTTGGCCGCCTTATGAGGGGACATTTAATGAGACGTCGCAGCATGCCCAGACTTCCTAGGGGCGTGCTTTCTCCGGCGGACTGTTGCCGGGGTAAACGACGGGCAGATTGCCTGGCGGTGGTCACGGATCACCCTAGCAACAATATATATTCAGAGGAAATACAGTATTTTTTGTGGTTATGCCCTCACCCCCTCCCGAATCCCTGTCGATGTGATTATCCCTAGGCAGGGAAGCAGGAGCCGGGAGAGCCCAACATAACCATCCGTGTCTCCCAATAAACTGTGGAACGCGGCAACGCATTTGCCACTGTAATAAACAATAATAAATAAATAAATGAACATAATTCATGTTATTGTAAAGAAACTTTTACTTGTTACAGAATCCATCATTTCATGTAAGTATATTGTGGCTAAACGGAAATAAAGAAGCTGAACTCTTAGCATTGTCAGATAAATTGAATGCGTTAGTGGTTAAAGAGATTGGTGACTTTTTAGTAGCAGTTTCGATTAATACAGTCAATTGTAAAATCGGTAATAAATTTTACCAATTTTCTTTACAAAAATAAGCATCCTTGATTCATTGAACTGATAAAATACTTGTAGTAAAATGGAAAACAAAAAGAGAGTTTACATAAATCCAAATTTTAATAGACAGCCATCTTTAAATGTTCCATCCCTGTCAATGCAAAATAATAAGATAACAATGCATGTAAATCCAAACTTTTCTCAGCAGGCATCAAACACAAACCGGATTTATGTTAATCCAATTTTTTTAAATTCAAGTTTAAATAAAAGCTCGGTACGACTTTGTGATTTCAATGCTATTAATAATGGAGTACAATTTAACAATGAGACAAGCATCCCTCTTGCTCATACAACAGCGCCAATGATTGGTCTGACCAAATGTCCAACACAACAAGTTATAACTCAAACACGATACTCTTTGGTGAGAAATAATGCTAAAACAGTTAGCCCGATTCAAGCTTCTGATAAGACCAAAACAATAAAAATAAACAAGTACAAATCTGTAAACATGAGTAACTTTAAGAAAAAATTAGAGGTTTCAAAGATTACACAAAAAGCTGAACAACAAAATGTACATTATAACCTATTAAAAGTAAAATTATCTAATTCTCAAGTAATTTATAAACAACCTACAGTGAATAATAAGTCTGTTACTCCAAGACCTCAGAATACAAACAAAAATAAATATATATTCCGTAAACCCAATTCTCTAAGAATTAGTATGGATGCAAAGTCACTTGACAGAAGACCAAGTTTGAATGATAGTAGGGCTACCAACATTTTAAAACAGAAAATTATTAAGAAAAGATTCAAAAAGAATAATATTCCATGTCCTTTATTTAAAAAATATGGCAAATGTTTAAGGAGTATTAATGGTACTTGTGACTTTTTACATGACAAAAAACACGTATCAATATGCAGAAAGTTCTTAAAAGGTATCTGCCAGGAGAGAACTTGTCCTCTATCTCATGATGTGACTTCCAAAAAAATGCCAACTTGTTACTTTTATCTAAAAGGTATGTGCACTAAAGATGATTGCCCGTATTTACATGTGAAACTAAATGAAAAGTCAAAAATTTGTTCAGATTTTTTGAGAGGTTACTGCGAGAAAGGTGACTTGTGTTTGTGTCGTCACGTTCACGTTTATTCAAGCTCAAATAAAGAAATTAAAATGACAAAAAAACGCGCCGTAAACTCATCTAAAATTATGAAAGTAAAATCGCATAGTATCTATAAATTAAAACAAAGTAATCAGAATTGCAAAGTTCCTCTGAAAAAGGATCATGATCATAAGGATCAAAGTTTGGAAGCAGAATCTATCGAACGTAGATACTACACAGAAGTCGACAATAAAGGTGCCAGTGAATTAAACGAAATAATTAAACCATCTAGATGTAAGTTAGGTACTTTGCCATCTTTTATAAAGTTGTAGTTGTTAATTCGCTGGCATGGTCTTTCAACAGGGTTAGACGCATTTGGTCATGCGCTCAAAAAAGGTCCAATTCGCATTTGGTCATATTCGCAGATGGTCACATTCGCATTTGGTCACATTCGCATTTGGTCACATTCGTAGGTGGCCACACTTAATCAAAAAGGTGGCGAAGGGAAATTAGTTTACAATCTGTTATACAGGTTAGTGTTATTTGTTCGCAACAAAGTTTATATTTTATATTTTGTATAAATTATAAGTTTAGGTTTGAAAAAAAAATACATGTTTATTTTTATCATTTATTCGTACAATATTAACATTATTATAAATCGCCAAAAAAACCTTTCATTACAATAAAAAAATCTTGAGTCAAAACTTACAAGTCTGTGATACTTTGAGAGTTGTAGAAATATAATTTTATGACCTTCTGTGAATGTGACCAAATGCGAATAAGACATTTTTTGAGCGCATGACCAAAATATACATTATTGCTTAACCCCTTGTGTGTCGAGCGACCGGTCGCCGGCCGATAACAATTAAAATTCTATTTTGTCTGGTATTCACGCTAACCCTTTTAACGGCCAGTACGTACGCCTAGGGAGTTGAATCTGTTAAAGTATAGCAAGCATTCAAAAAGTGCTCTATGCTACTATTCTCTTCTCTATCGAACCTTAATTTTACCAGATTAAATTTAAAAAATCATCTAGAATTTATTGTACATAGAAGAAGTTATATTTTGTACCTGACTGAGTTGTGTAATATTATTTATTATGTACGCGTCATAGGTTGAAATCATTGTACATATAAATTTGTAAAGGTATATAGATAATATCCCACTGCCAATTTTGTTGATTAACTCTTGCTGTTTCATGCGAAAGTTCTATATTGTAAAATGTAAAAAATTGATTTCAAACTTTTTTCTCTCTTATTTTTAACATTTCAATATCTCTTATTTTTTAAATCTTATCGTACCTTCTTATAATGAGTGTAAAATGTTATTTTGGATCGTTGTTGTTATTGTTCATTATTTTGTAAAACTTTATAGTGTTAAATTAAAGAAGTAGGTATTTTTCTTAATAAAAGAGTACAAAGTAAGTAAGTATATTTTGCTACTAAGTTATTATAAAGGACATCATTCTTATTGGGCTAAATATGAAAGTGCCGGCCAGACAAAAACAATGTTAATATTCCGTTAGGTTATATTTTTTTACGTATTTCTTACTATGTGACCAAATCTGTAGGGTCATTTTCTGCAGTGTTAAAATAATTAAAAATATGATTTTTTTCATGATTTTTCAATCAAAAATATAAATAATATCAAACAAAATGACACTTATATATGAATATATTCCGTTAATATCACTATTTTAATCATTTATTCTAAGAAATCATATCTCTAGGGCTTTTCTGCTGAGTTTTCAATCATAAATAATACAAATAACATCAAATAACAGACACCATTTCTATAAGATTATATTCCGTTAATATTACGTATCCTTTGTAATCATTCGTTACTATGAAATCATATCGCTATGGTCATTCTCTACTTTATTAAATAAGATCCAAAGACACTACTAATCGGCGTATTGCACAAGCAAAACTTAATATTTTAGATCATAACCGGCACATCATTCGTTTTAGAGTTATTTTATCAGGTAATTAAACAAAAAAACTGCTTATCCAACAAGACTTAAGCAGTAAATCGGTATAGGGCTGAAAATCGAGTAATTCGCATATAATGCTTATTTTTAATCAATTAAAAATATTGTAGTAAAAAAAAAACTATGACTTTTTTACTTAGTTAACTTTTAGTTAAGCCATAAATAGGCTATTTTTGACGATTTTAAGAAAAATGTATAAGACTTACTTGATCTAACACTAACTCCTAGTAAACTATGTAAAAATATTATCTTTGAACCTCATTTAACAATATAAAAAATGATCCAACAGGTTGGGTTCCAGAGTAATAAATGAATAGAATAATATAAGTTAATCAAATATAACAATGTTTTTGATTGGCCGGCGCTTTCAGAATTAGCCCAAAAATGTATGGACGGTGAATAATGTCCTTTAGATGTTTGTTTTATCTGACTATGGGTGACCATAGACAATGTATAATATTGGGTATAGATGTGCCTCTCATAGAAAAAAAAGATGGGAAACTGGGTTCCCTGTACAATAGATGGCGGTAGTAGACGTTTGCGTGCGCGTTTACGCTTCTTCCCGATAGATATATATAATATTTACGAAAAACCTGTTAAGATTTTTTTTTATGTATAAAATATTATTGTAAGATTGTTAAAACCATATTAAAAACATAAATTAACATAAAATTAAAAAAATAATATTTAATCATTTCTGAAGGACCGAACTTATGATTACTCCTTCATTACTATAGCACGTTGCGTTGTCGCAGCCGCTTGGCCACCGAGCTTTTTATGGAGTTGACAAAAGTTATGGTTATAAGAAACTTACTAGAAAATAACTAAAAGTAACTTATTAATTTAAAATGCTATCTATACTAAGGCCATCTAGTGACATTATATGGATAACTAGTTAGTAAGTTGTGGTTCCTCCTACGGAAGATGGCGCTGCCGATTATGATTTTTTGTAATTATTCAATGTATGGAAGATTCTCCCCTCTGGAAGTCAGTAATGTTACCTTATCATACCTACTTTGATCTTTGGATAAAGACATGAAGTTACTGCCTTTGAACAATGCAATTTATGATGTGAAAGTATTTAAAATTTTTTATTGATATTGTCAATCTTAGTGCAAATGTATGAGACTAGCTTCCGTTCAGCCGTTTTTGATTGAAGAGGAAACAAACATATGTGTAGGATAACAAAGTTTCTAAATGGAACATCCAGTTATGTGACGCGTTAAGTATGGTTATACATCACGCCTCGCCGCAGACGGCGGACGGCTCAATCGTGACTGCCGCTGGCGTCAATCGTGTGCGGTAATATCTTATAAAATGGGTGAAACTGCAGCTTAGCGGCGCCGGCGGCGTTTTATGGCTGTGTCGAGTAGCCCGTGTGTGGCAAGACGTACAGTCGAAAAAGTTCGCGGTCTAGTCTACTATCTTTAAGACTATAATCGCTTGTGCAAGAACTCGGTAATAAGGAAGCAAGCGCTAGCCGCTAGTCCCTCCCACTATTCGCCCCCAACTGCCAACTTCCTCGACTATACCTACATATACAATAACAATAACAATAACAATATTTATTACATTTGTATTAACATCTTTATTTAACACTTTTTACTTTGTAAGCCAAAGGCGCCAATTCAATGTCAACAACTACCGTCATTAACATCCGATCATAATATTTTTACAAATATTAAAGATCAGTTAAGAAATAAGCAAGCTATTTTATAAAATGTTCAAAATGATTTTTAAAGCAAATTTTGTTGCGAACAAATTACAAAAACACAAATGTTGAAAAAATTTCCACGAGCAGGATTTGAACCTGCACCCTTCTGACATTCCGGGTCAGGTGCTCTTCCAATTGAGCTATCGTGGTTCTAACCAGCCCGCCGAAATTATTCAACACTTTTTACTTTGTAAGCCAAATTTGTATTCAATTTGTATTCAACACTTTTTACTTTGTAAGCCAAAGGCTTACAAAGTAAAAAGTGTTGAATACAAATTCAACACTTTTTACTTTGTAAGCCTCAAATCTCATTCAACACTTTTTACTTTGTAAGCCTTTGGCTTACAAAGTAAAAAGTGTTGAATAATTTCGGCATTTTTATTTATTCAAATACACCTGTAAATGTAAATGTATCATATTTTTGTATTTTTTTAAATAAATGTAGCAATGTATTTCTTGGTTTTTATTTGACGCATCAATTTTTATCAGGTATATGAATTACCATTACCAAGTCCACTAATGGAGTCCATTTGAGATTCACGTTCATAAGTAGTAGAAAATTACAACTTACCGACAAAGCTAAACTCGTGAGCAGACCACTTACTCACAAAGGTTAAAAAAAAAATATATGTTTATTTTCCCATCACAAAAATAGGTACATTTGAGTAAGGCTTATTTACTAAAAATTTAAATAGCATCCTATATTTGTGAGAGACTGGTCCCTGATAAAGGTTTCAGAAAAAAAGAAACCTGGGCTACAGGTCGCCAGGCCTGTAGCCCAGGCAAATAAATAGTTACTATTTGCAGGGCAAATAGTAACTATTTATTTTCAGATTTTAATTTTTATCACATGTTAGGGTTAGGTTCACTTTGAAAAAAAACCAATCACATGTAGGAAATATGTGTGTACATTTTATTACAAAACGAAACAACAACAAAAATATAATGAAGTTACGCAAAATATATAGGTATTATAAACGTAGTGATTAAATTCTCTTTGGGTATTAGGTACTACTTACTACAAAGTCCAAGTATAGGTAAAGGAGATCGACGATATCGAAATGTGGTATTTAGAATATTGTGCGTTCAGTCATGACGTAGCAACGTTTGAAGCGCGTTGGTCCCAGGCTACTTATCCACCAGAGATCTGTGAGGTAGCTGAGCGGTACGAGGATGCGTAGTTAAGCTGTAAAACGGTGAGACTTTCCACCAGAGATGTGCAGCGGGGAAGCTGAGAGGAGCGAGGATGCGTAGCGATGCTGTGGTGCGGTGTGTAGCTGAGCGGTGCGAGGATGCGTAACGACGCCGTCAAACGGGTGTGCGTCAGCACAGCTGGGCCACAATGAAAAACAGACTTTTTGATTATGCCAAGAATTAGTCGATAATTAGTCGAAATTAGTCGCCAACTAACAGAATTAGTCGGTCTCGAGTTTTAAAGTTATAAGGGGTTATTTGTGGCCCAGCTGTACTGACGTCAGTACAGCTGGGCCACATCTGTATCTCAAGAATGGAACCACGAAGCGAAAATCTAATTGCATAGCGAATTAGTCGATAATTAGTCAAAATTAGTCGCAAAGTAACAAGTCGGTCTCGCGTTTAAAAGTTATTAAGGGTTTTTTAGGGCTCGAGAATGGAACCACGTAGCTAAGATCTGTTTGCATGGAGAATTAGTCGAAATTAGTCGTAAAGTTACAGAATTAGTCGGTCTCGCGTTTAAAAGTTATAAGCGGTTATTTGTGGCCCAGCTGTGCTGACGCGTTAGCACAGCTGGGTCACCTGTATCTCGAGAATGGGGCCACGTAGCGAAAATCTAATTGCATAACGAATTAGTCGATAATTAGTCGATACATCGTACAAAATCTTCAGATCACAATATTCTTTACTTTTCTAAGGCATTATTTTAATACACCGACTGACCGGTCCGATTATGTGCCGAATGTTTTTGTCCTGACTCCTGATATACAACATGTAACAGAAAGGTGTAATCTGGGGGCACGGCCGTGCCCCCACCAAGTCGAGCAAAAAAGCGTCACGGCCGTACCATCCTTTTCTCGAATCAATTCAGACCATTTTCGACCCCCTGTAACTTCGTTGTGGATAAAACTAGAAGACTGAAATTTTCAGTAACCATGCAGGCATTGTAAAGACACGTATATTTCAAATTTCATTCAATTTGAACCAGTATTTTAAGAATTATAACGGGTCAAATTTCTTAATTTTGTCACTCACTGACTGACTCACCGATCATCAAAATTCTAAGGCACTTCTAGCAGACCTAGAAGCTTCAAATTTGGAATATAAGTAGTGTTTGGTGTATGAATCAAGGAAAAACTAAAATATTTTGCAATTTCGGTCCAGTTTTCTAGATACACCAACTGCATAAATAGCTTTGTAATCCCATATAAATGTATAGGATTACAAAGTTACATGTGCAGTTAATGAATCCACTGATTCATGTATAATATAATGGAATAATAGGTTCAGTTAAATTTTTCAATATTGGCTTTATTCGTAACGATGTTTTATTTTATTTATTTTACGGCAATTATTATTATTGCGTGCGAAGCCGCGGGTTTAAGCTAGTCCCATATAAATATAGGCGCATGGTAGTGCCCCTGCCAAATCGAAAGGAAAAAAGTGGAACTGTCTCTACAAAATACAAAAAGAAATGAGATCCCATCAAAAACAATACTTGTCAAAAAAAACCTGAAAACACGTGTAAATTCAATCGCCTGAAAACACATGTAAATTCAATTATTTAGTGCGATGGCCAAGTCTCAATATATTTATATAAAACATTAAAGAATGTTATGGACCACGATCGTGGTCTTAGAGACTGGACGTATTAAGACAGAAAGTCGCTTAAGTAGAGACTGAATAAATTAATAACCGACTTGGTATTACATGGATCTCACAACTTTTTACCGCAGAACAACTGAGTTGCGAGACTTGGTTTTTTTTGACAAGTATTGTTTTTGATGGGATATAAATTAAAAGATCCAAAGTGAATCCGATCTAGATCATGTAGGTATGCAAAGTTATACATATTTTAATTAAATATTTCTACTGTGAAGTCACATCAAAATAAACAAGACAAGATTTAGTGGTTTAGTAACTTCTGTGTACTTACATTTATGATCACTGCTGCTTGCTTATGCGAACTTGACGCGCATGACTTCACTAATATAAATATTTAATTTACAATTTCATGATAAATAAAAGTTAATAATTATGACTTAGTAACAACACATTCATTCTGAGTGACGGCCAAGCTGCGCTCAAGTCACTTATATCGCCCCGGATCGACTTTGGCCTTGTTCTAGAAACCACCAAAGGACAAGCTAGGTGGACATAACAAGGTGAGATTGAACTGGGTCCCAGGCCATATGGGAATCCATGGCAACGAGATGGCGGATGCACTTTCCAGGGAGGGTTCGGAGTCCCAGCTCATTGGTCCTGAGCCGTTCGTGGCACTTGCATTAAGTATATCGTAAACAGGCACAGCATCGAATCGAATGGAGAGAGCAGCCGGGTATGAAACACTCCAAATCCTTCCTAGGCGAAAACGCCTTAGGATAGAGTAAGTTCTTAAGCGGAGGCAGTAGAAGGCACGCCCGATTAACCATCGATGCCTTGACAGGGCATTATACCTCAAAACAAAAGCTTCACAGAATGCATCTATCAACAAATAGCCTGTGTAGGGCATGTGGAGAGGAAACGGAGTCAATGCAGCACCTACTGTGTGACTGCGACTCTCTGGCTAGGAAAAGAATGAGACTCGGCCTATCCGAAACCGGAGGACTTCAGGCTCTTCGCTCTTAAAGACATTGCCAAACTTATGGCATCTATCTTTACAGAGGAAGAAGAGTGAAAGGTTGGGGTTGCACAAAAGATCCCGATGGATCGAAGTGTTACTGCGAGAGGGAAACCTCAGCAGGCCCCACTAAGATAAGATAAGAACAACACATGCAACATCTAGATCGGATGCACTTTGAATCTTTTCATTTTTACCACACCTTTCTGTTACACGTTGTATATAACAGGTACATAATCTCATCTGGATCTAACCAGGATCTGGCACTAATCCGACGAAAGGTTAAAGGTAAGGATGGGAAATCTAATTTGGGTCTATATGAATTAAGACTTCAGAAGTGAAAGAAATATAAAAAATATAATAAATAATAATATATACTTACTTACTTAAAAAAATATAAAAACGTTTTAAAATTAAACTGCATCTAATAAGCCATTAACATACAAAAAATTCTATGAAGTGGTAAAATAAGTAGGTAACATGTATTTTTTCTTATTTTTTATGACTTAAACCATTTTGGCACTTTACTATTTTTAGACGTTGATGATGAGCCCGCGTTGTTCTTGGAAGAACCAGCTACATCTTCTATTCTTCTTCTAGATGGGGCCCTGGAAACAATTAGCTTTATTAACTTCATTAAACACTAGAAATTGTGTGGACTGTATAGAATGATTTTATTATTATTTTACATCAGGTAGTATTTGGCATGTATGCCTGTAAGCTTTTCTTTAATTATACATTATTAAGACCTGACACAGATTTCTTGAAAGAATTGCTTAAACTTACACTTTTACGAACACTGGCAAAACTCAAAATAAAAACGATAATGATGAATTGGTCCAACCGGTTGCGGTCATGGCAACCACTGAAATATTTAACTAAACTTTTCCACTAAGAACCGAAAGCGCCAAGACAATGTTACCATGCTAGTTAATTACTAATTTGTAGGCAGGGTTGCCACAAATCTGACAAAAAAGTTACCACAAAAGTCCAACTGTGATGTAGGGCTTTTAATTAACACAAAGGTATTTTATTATATTACTGAGTTCAAACAAATTACCTATATTTGGACGCAAGAATGCTGGCCGCGTCACTTGAAGTCTTTTTCATGTATATCTCTTCCTTCAAGTAAACATCGCTTCCCCCTTCTTCTAACCATTTAAAATGCATATGTACACAAGGCACAAATTTTGCCTGAATGAGAGTCATGTTTGGGTCCAATGTCTCTTTCAGGGGCGTTGTAACTGCAATATAATATTTAAATAATATAAAGTTACAAGTATTACATTATTATTTTATCATCTATATATTAATACGTGAAGCAAAAACTTTGTACCCCATTTTACGAAAATTGCGCGGACGGAGGGGTATGAAATTTCGCACACTTATAGTTTATATAGAGAAGGATTGCAGAATGTTAATATTTTTTTAAAATTATGCTAAATACATTAAATCAATAAAACAAACATTACACACACTACCATGTATTTGACACACGCATATATACTCTTTTCAAATATTTCAAAAATAGATATGTCAATGCCAATCCAAATCCAAACTCACATTCTATCTTTTTAAATTTTTCATTGCTTAAGATACAATACGTGCAGTCTTAATAAAATTACGGTCGAATTTCGACCACTGGGCGACCACTAGTTTTTATTAAAAGGCTGCGTAAAACTGTTTATGATTTATAAAAACATAAATGTTGAAAAAATTTCCACGAGCAGGATTTGAACCTGCACCCTTCTGACATTCCGGGTCAGGTGCTCTTCCAATTGAGCTATCGTGGTTCTAACCAGCCCGCCGAAATTATTCAACACTTTTTACTTTTTTAAAGCCAAAGGCGCCCATTCAATGTTAACAACTACCGTCACTAACATCCGATCATAATATTTTTACAAATATTAAGGATCAGTTAAGAAGTAAGCAAGCTATTTATAAATGTTCAAATAATTTTTAACGCAAATTTATTGCGAACAATTTGTAAAAACACAAATGTTGAAAAAATTTCCACGAGCACGATTTGAACCTGCACCCTTCTGACATTCCGGGTCAGGTGCTCTTCCAATTTTAAAATTTTCCAATGTTAATGATGTAAACGATATATACCGACACTGCAAATAATATATTACTTACAAACATGAAAGGGTCTCTCGGGATTCTTAAGATGTGATTTTATAAAATTGATAATTTTTTGTATGTTGTCCGTTGGCGCAAATACTCCCTGTAGTATAATGCGGTCCGGAAATTGTATTCTAACAACTACGTTCTTGTATGAGGCAAGTCTCTGATCTGAAGTCTGAAAGTTAAATACGTTTTTTTTAATAACACTTTTAACCGCCTGTGGTCTAGTGGCTAAGACCACCGGTTAAGACCCAGAGGTCTTCCAGGGTTCGATTCCCAGCGGGGGGTACATGTTTGTGTACTCGGTTTGGTTGGTGGTAGGGCTTGTTTGTCCGCCTGGCTTGCTACCACCATCTTATCTCGCCTATGTCGCCATAACATCAATGTTTGTAGCATTGTTGTGTTCCGGCAGCTAGAGATAAGATAACCTGTGCCTCACTAGTTGAGAATCCCGGGTGAAGTGCGCTTCCATCATTGGCCTTATCATCGCTTAGGTGATTATCAAGGGACTGTGCAAAGAAAAAAAAAAATTCAAGAAACAATCAAATTATCACTATAATCTCAAAAACTGTTCAGGATCTATCGATTAAACTGACATTAGAAAGCGCTAATGAAATACTCGCGCATGCACGCTTTTTTTTCAAATCTGCTTGAAAAACAACGTCAAGTTTGTAAAATATGAAGTTATTTTCTTTATAGTACATTATTATAGACATGATTTTTTTTCAAGTTGTGACTAAAATTTCCAGTTGCTTTCTTGCAAACACTTTTTTCGTTTTTGACTCTTATCGCATTGAATTAAAATTAACAAGTGTTTACATAACTGCGATTGTGCCTTTACCTACTACATAAACTAAGAGACTACATATTTTTTCATACACATGGAATTCGAGTTGACTGAACTGAAAGAGTGAATCTATTGGTGCATGAGAAATGTTCTTCTATTCCATCGTTCGTCCATCAATGCCTGTTTTGCCGATCGCTGCGTCAATGTATAGGCGTCTTATACATTGACGCAGCGATCGCACGTCAGACTATCCAAAACTTTCAAATTTCTTCAATAAATGTTTAACATGGACATAAAGTTCAAGACTATTGAGGAAATTTGACAGCTTGTCTGCTGAGGTGCCTACTATTTAATACTGATACGTTAGGTATTACTTTTATAATGATAATCATCAACACAGCCAAGTAACGTTAATTGCTAAACCGCAACTTTTATCGGGTCTTTGGTCTGCTTCATTTTCCGGTACACAATCACCACTCAAAAGCTTACTAACGACCGTCATGCGTCAGTTATGTATGATTAATGATTAAAAGCACCAAAATATTGTTAATTTATTTTGATCGAATCCCGGGTCCCGGAAATAGTTTTACTATTAAGTAGTCTGTACTGACATGATATCACTCATATTGTTGTAATACTCATATAAGAAAATTCCAACATCCGCATTTTAAAGAAATATGATTTGTAATTGAAAACGTATATCAATGAATATAAAATGTTATAGCCATTTCAAAATCATTTTTTTTTAAATGACATCAATAATAGAATTATTTATAAAACACATCAATACAAGTAATTAGTATACATACAGTGTAATCAATATAGTACTAATACTATACAAAGAAGTAAAACAATTCCGGGATTTCATAAAAAAAATATTTGGTGGTTTCACCACTCTTAGTCTTGTCTTGCCGGCAACTTTGGATATTAATATAAGTACAGACTGTTCCGTTCCAATCACTGCTGATGATCTCTTATAAATTTGTATTACTTTATACACACTACCTGTTTTTCAATTTCTTCCTTCTTTGAAGTAGTTAAAAGGGGCGTGTTTTCCAGTTCCAAACGACTTCTCTGCAAATCATGATACAGCTTTCGCACTTCCTCAATAGTTAGGTCATAAAAATCATCAGGAAGGTCATCAATTTCTTCATAAGAATTTTCTGGCTGCATATACGCGATAGCTCTTTGTGTCCCCAACTGTAAACTTATTACTTGTAACTAACATTTGAATATAGTTTAAAGGCTAGTGCGAGTTTTATTTGCCATTCTATCACGATATCTAAAACAACATTTTTTTTTGACAAAATTGTAACTCTCTTTGCCTGTCACCAGGAGGCGCGGTGCTGCTTCAATGCCATACTATAAAATTCTCGTTTCGAATGGCAAAATTAGCAAATAAAACTAGCACTAGGCTTCTGTTACTTTGCTATGTGCATGGAAAGTGAAGTGATGTCATGTGACATTCGAGTGCAGCACTTTTTTTTTAAGGCTTTGCACAAGCATTTAGCCAATGAAAATGTCTTACAATACTAAGACGAATGATAATAGAAATGAGAAGTGAGAAATGATATACCCCCAACCCCTCGAGTATCTCAGTAAAGATGTAGGGCTTTATTAAGTCCTCGGACTTCTTGAGAGAATTTGAAAAGTGATGTTGCACTGTTTTGTTTCATTTGCCAACACACATGCACACTTACGAACACTTTAACGGTTAATAATCCACCATTATTTCACATTATTATTCGACATATGTAACACAAATTTTAGAAAATAAAACAAAAGTGTAGTAATGACTCTTCAGTTTCCCGCCAAGAAGTCCGTGCCGCACTTTGTGACTGGTAAAGTAAATGACAGATAACTTACAAATGTGACTTCTTCTTCAATATTCAATCTTCTTTCTAAGTTTACGCGCGCACTTAAAGACATATTTGAAGAATTAACGGGTTTCAAAGGCACTTCAAGGGGTATATCAGCTACTTCATCTTTCACTATTTCGCCATCTTGGTCCATCTGTTCAACAGTTTTATCCAATGTTTCATTTTTTAGTAGCTTAAGAGCTCTGCTATCAAATTTGTTAGCATGAGAAGGTCCCGCAGCTGCCTTTTCTTCTAAATTTGATAATTTTTGCATATTAACTGATGAATCATGAAGTTCATCAACATCTCTTTTAGTAATATTCTCAGTATAAGGTCTTCGGTAAACAGCAGATACATTTGCTTGCCTGAACAAAATATGACAACACTTAATATAACTAACCCTTTTATTAGATAATTAATTAGCTGTCACAGATTATAAGTTGTTTTACAATTTTCCTTACTTGCCCTCCTCTCCTTTATTTAGCAACCGTAATATAGCCCTGCCACCTATAAGTCCAAGCTGCCGCAGCGTTTTTTCTCTTAATGCTAATTCTCCAATAATTTCTTGTCGCATGTATAATATTGTGGGGTGTGACAGAGAGTTAATTTCAGCTGGTGCTAAATTGGTGATAATGTCAAACAGAGATGTATTAGGAGCAAATTCTGCAGTTCTTCTCTCTCCTAAAAAGGTTTATACATAGTTATTTAAAAATCTTTTTTAATATTTTAATAATATTTTGTAAATAATTTGTCAGTCACTTGTTTTAATTAAAGAGATAATATTAGGATAGTAAGTAATATGACATAAAAAACTTGCCAAAACCCTAGCAAAAATGAACAGAGTAAAGAAGAAGAATATGAGATTAAATATTCTTCTTGTGTCTACAAAGTGTCTACTTTTTATCATATAAACCAGTTCCAATGCATTGATGTGGAAGTTACAGGATCACAGGTGATAGGTGTAAATTTCACATAAATACAATAAAACACCCATAACATGGGTGAGGTTAATTGTTGCTTTTAGGTTGAAATTTTGATAATAAATAATATGAATTTGACTTTGACCTAAATACTTATTTTTAACCATTTACCATCTTCCAACAATAATCCAATAGTAACAATAGTTTCTTCTCTTCTTCTTTCAGCTTCAACCATTTCAAGTGTAGCTTTGTTAGGTAAGTTGGAAAATCTAATTGTTGTTGTTAAATCAAGAATATGATTATGGTGTTTCAAGTCATAATCAATTGCTTCAAAACCTTGCTTTTGACAGACATCTTCCAAAACCTGCAACAAATAACACCACATATATTTAATATTTAATAACATTAGTCCTTAACATTAAAGCACCATGTTGTGTTGTGATCGGGTTAGAGGCAGTCAACATTATAATAAATTATTCTGTCATTTTTTCAACAGTTATGTCAAACATTTTTGCTTAAATGGTAACCATTCAGCAAATAACCTTTTAGTAGCAGTATGTAGCAGTTTCTCTCATCATCATCATCTCAGCCAAAAGACGTCCACTGCTGGACAAAGGCCTCCCCCAAAGATCTCCAGAACGACCGGTTTTGTGCTGCTCGCATCCAGCGGCTTCCCGCGACCTTCACCAGATTGTCGGTCCACCTTGTTGGAGGCCTGCCCACACTGCGCTTTCCGGTACGCGGTCACCACTCGAGGACTGTTCCGCCCCAGCGGCCATCAGTCCTGCGAGCAATGTGCCCTGCCCACTGCCACTTGAGCTTAGCAACTCTTCGGGCTATGTCGGTTACCTTTGTTCTTCTGCGGATCTCCTCATTTCTGATTCGAGCTCGCAGAGAATACCCGAACATAGCCCTCTCCATTGCTTTTGAGTGACCTTGAGCCTTCTGATAAGGCCCATAGTGAGCGACCACGTCTCAGTCCCGTATGTCATCACTGGCAACACACACTGGTCAAAGACTTTCGTCTTGAGACACTGCGGTATATCGGACGAAAAGATATTTCGTAGCTTACCGAACGCTGCGCTGCACAGCATAATTGGATTCGACGATTGACCCCTTTGCTGAAGTTGGATCTACCTAGCTGGACCGTTTGTCCCAGAATAACATAATCGTCCACAACTTCAAGGGCAGAGTCCCCAACCTTCAGAGGAGTGGGTACGACACGTGAGTTCGACATAACTTTCGTCTTCTCCATGTTCATTTTAAGACCCACTTGTTGAGAGACTCTGTTTAGGTCACTAAGCATTGTGCAGAGGTCTTCCAGGGTCTCAACCATGTATACGCCGTTGACGTTGATGTCGAGTCCTTTCCAGTCCAGAAGCTTGGTCTAGTGGTTAAGACCACTGGTGTAGACCCAGAGGTCCCGGGTTCGATTCCCAGCGGGGGGTACCATCTTTATGTATACTCGGTTTGGTTGGTGGTAGGACTTGTTTGTCCGCCTGGCTAGCTACCACCATCTTATCTAAATATGTCGCCATAACATAACATCAATGTTTGTAGCATTGTTGTGTTCCGGCAGCTAGAGATAAGATAGCCAGTGCCTCAATAGTTGAGAATCCCGGTGAAGTGCGCTTCCACCAATTGGCCTTATCATCACTTAACATCAGGTGAGATTAAGGATCAGATGTTTGCTATCCCGATTTAAATAAGGACCTTCTTAATAAATTGAATCGCCTTCTCAATAACTCAAAGGTGTAATGAGTTTTGGAGGCTTGTATGGCTCTAGAGATGTCCTCATCCTGCCTCCAATTCATCGTCAGGGTGTGTCGTAGTAGGAGCATAAACCTGTATGACCTTCAACAAATACTGTTTGGTTATTTTGAGTATAAGGTACGCTACCCTACGTGACACACTCTTGGTCTCGACAACGTTGTCCACGTGGGACTTGTGGACGATGAACCCGACACCATCTTGGGACAATTGTTCGCCTTTCTCGGAAATAGAGCAAGTTACCAGACTTGAGGATTATCGAGTCCTCCCCCTCTCTTCGGACTTCAGATAATCCAAATATGTCCCTCCGTATCTTGCTGAATTTTTCCTCCAGTTCGTATATCTTCTTGTCAGTCCGCAATGTGCGCGTGTTAAATGTTGCCAGGGCCAGAGTTCGTTGTTGGTGGTAGCCAGGTCTCTGCCAGATTCTTAGCACCCCCTGCCCCGTTGCTGCCTTGGCCTGCCTTGACTGCAAAAGGTTCTTGGCTCTTTCTTGGGGCAAGGTATACACTACTATAATAAAATACCTAGTACTGTACAAGATTTACCATTACATAAGTAAAATCTTCTTTACTTAAGAAAGTTTATACAGTCAAAGAATATTTAGATGATAAAACAGCCTGGTTATAATAAAAAAATCCACATTTTGTTTTATTTGGATCAATCATTATACTTTAATATCTTAGCACTGATATGATAGCCTTTATCAGCAGTGTCCTACAGTTTACAAACAATATTTATGTTGCGTTAAACAATTCATTAAGTTCTTATTTAGAGTAGCTTAAGTGTGGCATGCTCTCTTTATTGTCTCTGCGGTGGTGGCATGTGCGTCGGGTCGTTACATTCCCTAAGATATGGTTGAGTGAAGCGATGGCCGATTCATATGTCATACTCGTGAACGGGTGCCTCCTGTGGAGGCAGGTCTGCTCTTGCTTACTTATCTTATTTTTATTATTATTATACTCGTGTACTTTATCTTTGTTTTCTTAGATAATTTTTGACTTCTATTAGTACTGTATGACGTGAAAATTGAAATTGTTAGGTACTTGATGTAATTTTTATTTTTTATTTTGTTGTATTTTTGGGTGTTGTGATTGTCCTTTTTTTGTGTGTTTGTTTGTAATAGAAAGTGTCTTTTTATGATAGGGCATTTTCCAATATTTTTGACGCTGTAAGGGAGAAAAGAGGTTGACACTTGCTGAGTTTCTTGCCGGTTCTTCTCAGTACAAGGTCTCCCGCCCAGAGTAGACTTACGAACCGATGGCATAATGACGTTCATAAGAGCTATTTGTAGCCTAAACTGAATAAATGATTTTGAATTTTGAATTTTGGCCGCTACCGTAGCTAGGGCGAGCGGGGCCGCCGGGGACTAGGGGCTGGTTTTTGCTGGTGTGCATATCATATGTGGTATTTGCCGTAATCGCCACGCTTAGGTTGAGGACAACCTCAGAGATGCTGCTGCCCATCCTGTGCAATGGTCCCTTAGTCGGCTTTTACGACACCAACGGGAAGAGACGGGGTGGTGCGATTCTTTATCCCCGGCACCACACAGGGAACGGAACAGTTTCTCTCATTAAATAAGTGAAATGAAATTAAGTTTTTCATATTAATTGTCTGTCTGAACTTACCTGTAATATACTTGTGTCGGGTGTACAGTGCACTTTCTGTCTTCTTCCATTTGGAGTAAGGACAATTATATCTTTTGACATTATAGTTTTTACAGTGTTGCTTATCTGTGATATAGGTACCTGTAACTTTAATAAATGTTTAATTTATATAAATAACTGTCCTGATAGTTTCTTATTGTTTTCTTTGTGGTTTATCAACTCTTAACAAGTTCTACAATATTTATTTTGTATATATATGAAAAATTAACTTTACAATAATCAGAACAACGACACCTTAAACAATATAAAATAATTGTTCAGATTCCCTACTTTCCGGATAATGTTTACAAATCAAGTTTAATTCGGAGAATTTACTCCGATAACTTATCAATGAGAATTAATAATATTAAATTATCTCTTGAGTATTAGCGCATACCTTTTTGTTTACAGGCAAAATGTAAAGAAAGCAAATAAAGGCTCCAATCGAAACGAAAACAAACGTGATTTTGATTTTTTGTAATCAAAATTCAGACAGTCCGAAGAACTGTCAAATTTACAGCTGTTGTTCTTTTTATTACGGATAAGCTCAGGCTTTGGGCCATACTGCCTCATGATAACGTTCAGCCAAATTCAGGATTTAACGAGATTACGAGACCCCCTTTTTACTTAGATCATATAACCAATGGACGTCTAAGCCTTTTTAGACAAATAATGGAAGGAAAAAGGTTTCTTTTCTTTATTCCCTTAGTTAATGGCTTTCTGCGGTTAGCCAGGTGTCAAAGTATTAAAAAAAAGAGTAGTGTGATTATAGATGCGAAACCGTTAACCAAGCGGTTAAAATAAAATTTCCGTTATTAACGGTTAATATACCGCATTTTATGCTTGTTACGGTTAAATACCACCGTTAGATGCCGCTAGCGACTTCTAGTGGTGGTTACGCTCCTTTTTACTGTAACAGCGAGACTAAATACCTACTTAACTCGACCACCAGGTGGCCGATAACAATTAAAATTCTATTGTGTCTGGTATTCGCGCGCTCGAGCTCGTAAGTAGTAAGTGGTTGATTAAGTTGATTTGAATAGATCGCGATCCTATTTTTCGGCTAGTCCAGTGCGAAGTAGGCCCCTCCCTCGCGTCTCCCGCACCCCGCCAACCTAACTGGCGGGCATGTAGACGAGCGAGCTTAGTACAGTTCATAAATTTTTCTTCTTGTTGGAACGGCAACTTATGGTTACCTACTCACTCGACTACGTTTGGACGCTACTTACAACTTACTACTTGTTACTTAACTGACTGATTTCTAAATGTTGAGTTTAAAAAAGGAGGACTAATTTTTTTTTAAAATGCGTATTGTACTTATTGAAGTGTAAATCGGTTTTTACGCGCAAACGAGACGACGATATGTCTACTTTGCGTGCGTTAGAATAATGCACTAAGCTCGCCCTCGCTCGCCGCGCGCGACGCTACCCGCTACCCAAACGACGACGCCATTGCCACTTCGGTCAATCTAAGCGGCAACGTCTCGTTTGTTCAAATTATGTACATAGGTAGGTATGTTTAATAAGTGGTGTCTATGACCAAAAATCACACGACCATCGCGCGAGATCACCTGACCCCTCGTCAACCAATCAGCGAAGCCGATGCTCGGACAATCATCGGGGGTTTACGCCGGCCGACACTAAAAACGATTATTCCCAAAAAAAGACTCAGGACTCTGGACGATTTAGCCTTATAACTATTAATATTGTAATTCTTTAACAAGTACACAAGTAATTTGGAAGAAGACTTTTTCTTTCTTGTTCCCATCCTGAACAAGAAAATTGGCGACCGTGACAGGACACAATCTACTGCACAAAATCTCCTCGCTCGCTGCAAGGTGACGCAGCGCAAGCACTACAAACGCGGGAAGGAGTACCGGGACCAGGGACGCCAACCACGAACAGCCAAGCTGAGGAAGTCATCGCCAACCAGGCTGCGAGCTTTGCCGGCTACTACCGTTTCAAATCGTGAGCCCGTTCCTTTTCTTCTCCTAGTTCTCTCCTCCTTTATTCGTGTGAATGATAAGCCTAGCCTTTCTAAAGTTAGGTGACTTTCCTTAAATTCCAATTTCAGAAGTGCCTAGCCTATTTTCTCATATTTTAGATCATTTTCAGAGGGCCTAATATAGTCAATTCATCGCCTAATTTATTTATTACCTACCCACCACCGCAATTTGTGCGCCTATATTTTTACTAAACCCTAATTTATCTGCTAATTACGCAACTACTTACCTATTTATAGTGTAACTACACACTAAATTATCTCCTTGCAATTTCATCGATAGTTATAAAACATTGTTACCCACCTTTTTCACATTTAACGGCAAACCTTTTCCTCAACATACGATATTATCACCCCTCACAAACGCATTTAACACTACCATTCCATTCAATTGCACCAACGACGATTCCAGGTGAAGCTAAAATCATCTTGTGCGCGCGCGCGCCCTTTCTGCGCGACGCTCCTGCACAACTGATTCGCCGCGCGACCTTGGCCTACAAACAACGGTGCAAGCGGTCGGGGATCAGCTGATTTCGAACAATAGCCGGCTGCCCCTCCGCCGCCGCTGCCGACGAGACTGCGAAACGAGGAGCGTAGCGTATTTATTTTTAACTATTTATTTTGGGTTGTTGACGTTATATTGCAATGGCTTCCGATACTAAGTATAAAGAATTAATTGCTAAACGAGGGTCCATCAAAGGACGCCTAACCAAGTTCAAGGTTTATTTAGATAACTTAACTACTTTGGAAAATGTCTCTCAAGTGGAAGTTAGCAAGATTGCAATGAAACTGTCAAGAATAGAAGCTTTATTCATTGAGTTTGACGGGCTGCAGAGTCAAATAGAGATCTTAAACGAATCTAACCAAGAAGGTGAATTAGTAACGCGAGATTTGATTGAAACCGAATTTGATAACTGCATTTCGTTCTCTCAAGAATTCATTAAACAACACTGCGCGCCTTCAAAGGAGGAACAGGACCACTTTTCGAGCTGTTCTCATGCCAACAGTTGTCATCATCACAATGAAAATACTAGTTTTAAATTGCCTATTATAAATATACCCAAGTTTGATGGCAACTATTACAAGTGGCTAGAGTTCAAAGAAATATATTGTTCATTGATTCATGATAACTTAAAAATAACCGATATTTACAAATTTCATTACTTGAGTTCCTACTTAGAAGGCGAAGCTGCTCGGGTTCTCAGCAATCTAGAGGTTTCTTCTAAAAATTACTTAGAAGCTTGGGCGCTCCTCTGCAACCGCTACGATAACAAGAGACTATTAATTAATAATCACCTAAAGTCCTTATTTAACATTGAGTCTTTTCGTGAATCTGATAAATCCTTAAGATTTATAATTGACCATGTCAACAAAAACTTGCGTGCCTTAAGCACTTTAGGATTACCCACTGATAAGTGGGATGTCCTAATTATTCACATTTTAACGACGAAGTTAGACAGCAGTACTATATTTAAGTGGGAAGAACAACGCAATACCCTACCTGAGATACCTTCTCTTGATGACTTTTTTAGTTTTCTCAAAAACCGTGCAGATGTCATAGAAACTGTTAATAGAAATAGAAATGACAGGTTTGACAAATCTAAACATATCGCTCAATCACCTCAAAGTAAATTCCAAACTAAGGCGTTTATTGCTACTTCTAAGGAGACTATTTCTCATACTAAGTCTATTTTTAGCTGTTGTTTGTGCAATGGCAACCATCGCCTTTACGAATGCGTTTCCTTTAAGGGCAAGACTCCCGAGGAAAGGCTTTCTATAGCAAATAATTTAAAACTATGTCATAATTGTTTAAGACCAGATCATACTGCGCAATTTTGTAAACTGCCCGGTTCTTGTCGCACATGCAAAAGGCGACATAACTCTTTACTCCATTTATCGACTAAAACCCCTCTAACCTGTAGCCCTTCTGCATCTATCACAATGTCTGCGTTTTGTTCGTCTGATATTTTGCTATGTACCGCCAGGGTGCGCCTATCTAATCCTCAAACTGGTGAAAAAATCACAGTTCGAGCTATACTTGACAGTGGCAGCCAGTCATCTTTTATTACTGAAAGTGTGAAACAGGCACTTAATTTAACCTCTCTGCCTTCTAAGGTGAATATTATTGCTATCGGAAACAATCCACTGAGTTTAAGCCTAAACCGTTGTACCTTAAATTTGGAGTCTATCAA
The DNA here is from genome assembly GCA_963082485.1 of Eudonia mercurella. Taxonomy (NCBI): domain Eukaryota; kingdom Metazoa; phylum Arthropoda; class Insecta; order Lepidoptera; family Crambidae; genus Eudonia; species Eudonia mercurella. The sequence goes on along the minus strand of OY720035.1, from coordinate 8,661,040 downwards.
TACTCAATATAGAACTGCTGTCAATTGTCTTGTGTTAAAATCTATTACCGATCCAGTACCTAAGACACCCTTAGATATTAGGCATTTAAACCTAACTAATTTTGAATTAGCAGATCCTAGTTTCAGTGAGCCTTCTGCTATCGATATGCTTATTGGTGCTGACCTATTTTGGAATGTGATAGGTACTAAACAACACGCTCTAGGGCCAAACAGCCCTAATCTTCAGAGCTCTAAACTTGGATGGCTTATTGCAGGTCCTTTATATTCTACCCAAAGGCAAATCACTCCATATGAGTCTACTTTCTGTAACTTTTTAACTAAAAATGAAATTGTACCTACCTTTGATGAACAATTATCCAAATTCTGGGAACTTGAAAATATTCCCGCTTATCAACCCTATTCTATAGAAGAAAGGCAGTGTGAAGAGCTTTTCCTCTCCCAAACCACTCGAGAAAATGATGGGCGTTTTTGTGTAAGTTTACCCCTAAAGGACTCTATAGATTGTCTCGGTGAATCTTACTACATTGCTAAAAGCCGTTTTTTTAACCTTGAGGTCCGCTTTCGGAAGAACCCAGAGCTTAAAGCTCTCTACTCCCAATTTATTCATGAGTACGCCGAACTCGGTCATTTAAGCTATTTGTCGGAAGACAAACCCCCTAATTCATATTTTTTACCCCACCATCCTGTGCTAAAAGAAAAGAGCGAATCTACCAAACTGCGGGTGGTATTTAATGCCTCTCAACCCACAGCTTCTGGTTTCTCAATTAACGATCTTCAGCTAATAGGTCCTACTATTCAGGACTCCTTATTTAATATTTTATTACGTTTCCGTCAACACAAATATGTTCTTTCTGGCGATATAGCTAAAATGTATAGACAAGTCCTAATGAATGAGTCTAACCGAAACCTACAATTAATACTCTGGCGCGATGATGAAACTAAGCCACTTCGCACGCTAAGGTTAAACACAGTAACCTATGGGTTTGCCTGTGCAGGCTTTTTATGCACCAGATGCATATGGCAGATCGGTGCTGAATGTGATGACCCAAATATCAAAACCATCATACAAAACGATTTCTATTGTGATGATCTGCTTACCGGCGCGGAAACTGAAGACAAATTGCGTTACATCCAGCAGGCGGTGTCGCATGAACTAGGTAAAGGATGTTTCCCTTTGAGAAAATATAGAACCAACTTACCTAACTTACTTCAATCCTTAGAGTCTGAAGAATCAAATTTAATAATTAGTAATTCAACGAATACATTGGGACTTGGCTGGTCTCCTACAACCGATAAAATACATTTTCCCATAGAAAACATTAATTTTAGCAACAGTTTAACTAAAAGGGCAATCTTATCGTCTACGTTTAAAATATTCGATCCTCTAGGCTTGCTTACACTTTGTACTATAAAGGCAAAAATTTTACTACAGAAACTTTGGATTGAAAAATTAGGTTGGGATGAACCAGTGCCTCCCTCTATTCGACGGTCTTGGCTTAAGTTCAGTGAACAACTAAATGCAATATCTGATTTAAAAATTAATAGACACGTATTAATTAGTGGTTGTGTTTATGTTGAACTACATTGTTTTTGCGATGCCTCTCAACTGGCATACGGCTGTTGCATTTATGTCAAATCTATTGATACAGATTCAAATGTCAAGGTGAGCTTACTTTGTGCCAAGGCCAGGGTTGCTCCTATAAAGGCTTGTACTATTCCACGGCTGGAGCTTTGTGCCGCACTACAAGGGGCACAGCTAATGTCGGCTGTCAAAGAAGCTCTAAGGTTAAAAATAAATAAAGAGTTTTTTTGGACCGACTCTAATGTAGTTCTGGGCTGGCTTAGGACACCAAATAAAACTAAAATGTTTGTAGCCAATAGAGTAGCTACAATTATTGAACTAACTAACACTTCAGCCTGGCGCCACGTACCCACACTCGAGAACCCCGCTGATCTTGCTTCACGAGGTGTAGATCCCCAAGAGATAGTCAATACTCAAATATGGTGGCACGGGCCCCCCTTTCTTCAAAATTCAGAGTCAACATGGCCAGTACTGTTGCCAAAGCAAATAGATCTTCCTGAATTAAAAGCAATGCCTGCTTTGGTGGCCGAGGATGCTCCTGCAATCACTGCAGCCGATTTTGAAAGATTTTCTAACCTAAATATTATTCAAAGAACGTACGCATGGATTTTCAGATACATACATAACTGTAAGGAACCCAAAAACAAACAAGTAGGACCATTGCAAGTTCATGAGCTAAAAAAAGCTCTGACATCATTAATTAAAATAGCTCAAGCACAAGCATTCTCTAAAGAAATTAAGTATTTACTAGCAAACAAGCCTTTAAAGGCCACAAGTAATTTAAATTCTTTAAATCCATTTGTTGATAGCGCAGGTGTATTACGCGTGGGAGGGCGTATAAGTGCTGCAAATCATCCCTATGAAAAAAGACACCCCATTGTTATTAAAGCTGATCACCAGCTGAGTAAATTAATTTTTCGCAGTGAACATTTACGCTTATTTCACGCAGGTCCTCAGCTTCTACTAGGCGCTATAAGAGAGCAATATTGGCCTATAGGAGGCCGCAAACTAGCGAGAGACGTGGCACGTCATTGTTATGTTTGTAGTAGATTTAAGGGAAAGACTATGACTAATATTATGGGTAACTTACCTGCCGATCGCGTTGAACCTGATTTCCCTTTTAGTACTGTTGCTACTGACTTCGCCGGCCCTTTTCTCATCACGGACCGTAAGGGCCGTGGAGGTAAAATTAGCAAATGTTATTTGTGTATTTTTATATGTTTTAGATTTAAATGTGTACACTTAGAACTGGTTAGTGAACTGACCAAAGATGCCTTCATATTAACCCTAAAAAGATTTATAGCTCGTAGAGGACTCCCTAAGTTTATTTACTGTGACAATGGTAGAAATTTTGTAGCGGCTTCTAAAGAAATAAATCAATTTTTACTATCAAATAAAGGCTCTATTTGTGACTTTGCTGCTCTCCAGGGCATTGAATTTCGCTTCTCCCCTGCATACGCTCCTCATTTCAATGGTCTGGCGGAGGCCGGTGTGAAATCAGCCAAATTTCATTTACATAGAATTCTAGGCCAATCTCACCTAACTTTTGAAGAGCTGACTTCAGTGTTCACACAAATAGAAGCTGTCCTAAATAGCCGACCCCTATGTCCTCTATCCCCATCGCCCAACGATTTCCAACCGCTCACCCCGGGTCACTTTTTGATCGGTAGGCCAATGACTGCGCTGCCTTCGCCGAACTTCGTGGAGGTTCCTGAGCATCGCCTCGACCGCTACAAGCGTCTTGAGCAAGCAAGACAGCATTTTTGGGCTAGATGGTCCCAAGAATACATTGCTGAACTCCAACAGCGAACTAAATGGAAGTCAGTATGTGAACAGCTTAAGCTTGGTGACCTTGTGCTTATAAAGGAGCAGCACACCCCTGCACTATGCTGGCGTCTCGGACGAGTCGCCAAGCTGTATCCAGGATCCGACGGGATCGCTAGAGTCGTCGACGTCGCCACTGCCAACGGAGTTGTTCGACGCTCCCTCAGTCGTCTGTGCAAGCTGCCTTCTTTGGAGCCCATACCTACTGATGCTTGAAACCCCCAGGGTTTCAAAGGCCGGGAGGATGTCTATGACCAAAAATCACACGACCATCGCGCGAGATCACCTGACCCCTCGTCAACCAATCAGCGAAGCCGATGCTCGGACAATCATCGGGGGTTTACGCCGGCCGACACTAAAAACGATTATTCCCAAAAAAAGACTCAGGACTCTGGACGATTTAGCCTTATAACTATTAATATTGTAATTCTTTAACAAGTACACAAGTAATTTGGAAGAAGACTTTTTCTTTCTTGTTCCCATCCTGAACAGTGGTACCTAGTTTGTATATTTTAGTTACGTAAATTATTTACGTTTAGGTTAAATTACTCTTAATTAAAGCTGGATTATGTATATTTGTCGCTTTAAATATGATTCATAAAACCTAAAATGGAATCTTTATCCTTCGGATATCAATTTTTCACTTCACCTAGGAGTTGACTACACAATAAAAAGACATATTATTTACCCTTTTTCTTTGTCGCAGTCGGATAATCAACCGTTAATAACCGCATTTTATCGGTAGCTAACCATAAATTTGGTTAAGTAACGCTAGCTAACGGGTTTTTTACAACTTTAAGTGTGATAAATGATACCCTTCTCCCCTTACTGATTTGCAAGGGGTTGAGGGGTTGATTTGCAACCCCTTGAAAATCAGTAAAAATAGGAGGCTTTCCTGAGCTCTCACGCGGACTTCTAAAGGGAATTTGAAAAGTGACGTTGCATTGTTTTTAACACTTGGTTAATAACTCACCATAATTAAACATTGATATTCAACAAAACACAAATTTTATAAAATAAAACAAAACCGCAGACGAAGAGTCATGTCTGCGGTTTTGTCTCAGTCTTCACTTGCCCGCTAAAAAGTCCAGGTGGATTGTTGAAACTTCCAGTCTTCCACACACCAAAAGCAGATGCGAAGCAGCGCAGTACCTACCTACCAAACGAATAAAAAGTAACGACACTTTTCTAGATAACGTTACCTGCAATATCGTAGCGCCACCAAATTTTTTTAGAAATAACGTTACTTATAGTTGGAATTTGGCAACGGTATCAAGCCCGAGTCGGATATAGTATGGTCCCTAAGATTTTGTTATTAGAAGTTTGGTAAAACAACGAAGCGACTCAATTTTTTTCTTTACCAATCCTAACAAGTTAGGTATTGAACGCATTTGCTTTAATACAATATAACAACAAATGCGTGATGAACTAGAAAAAATGCCATGCCCACGCCTGCAAGTAGTGCGTTCGTGACTAAACAGTAGTCGAAGTCAGCTGAAAAGGAGTATTTATAAAAACACAAAAATATTGTCCAAAAAATATATTTTATTGTAGTAGACAACATGAAGACGCGCGCCCGGCGCCCAGCCTGCGCTGCGCGCGCGTCCCACAACAACACTTCGCTATCTACGTCCAGCCCTCGGTTTTAATAATTGGAATAATTTATTTAATAATTACAACGTTTTTTTATCTGTCCGTATTTTAACATTAGGTATAACTAACTTCGTCTTGTATAACTTGGTGTAAGAACAGCCTTCAGGAATTGAAATAAGGTGGCGCAATATGCGCCTCACAGCACTGTTTCCATTTCAACTCGTGTCCGCTCTCTGTAGGTAACAAATAAAAAATAATTTATTATACTTATATTTATTTATTTGTATTCGGGAAAGTAGACAATACAATAATTTAACCGTCTCTATGGTTTAGTGGTTATGCATGACCACTGGTCTAAGACCCAGAGGACCCGGATTCGGTACCCAGCGGAAGGTATATGTTTGCACTCGGTTTGGTTGGTGGTAGGGATTGTTTTAAGTCCACCTGACTCTACTACCACCTTATCTAAATATGTCGCCACAACATAAATTTTACTAGCATTGTTGTGTTCCGACACAACAAGTCTCTATATTAGAGGAATCCCAGTGAAGTGCGCTTCCTTTTTCCGCCTTATCGTCACTAGTCGTCACTTATGCTACGGCCATACTATATCGCGCTATCACAAACATTTGCCGTTTTCACGAAAAGCAATAATTACATTTTTGACCGTGTTCTGAAATGTGACTATTGCTTGGCCCGACTTGTCGTGAAAACGGAAAATGTAAGCTAGTGTGCATGTTTAGTGTATTCTGTAAATGTGTAGTGACATATAGAGGATCGGGCGAGGGGCGTTCGCAACTGTTATGGGGTCGTCGGGGTCATCTAAGACGTGTTTAGGACGCCTAGATGAGTACCGTCTTGTTGGTGGAAGGCCTCCAACGTTATAGTTGGCGGCCGCCACAACAAGCGGGTTGGAGTGGTGGGGGGCGTTATCAAAGTAACGTCTGGAAACGTCTTTGATGAAATCTTTAATAGTGGGAAGATCAAGATCATGGTGGAGATCTACATTGCGATAGTACCACGGGCAACCCGTGGCACCACGCATGAAACGGTTTTGGAGGGTTTGTAAGGGATACAGATAGGAAGGCGCGGTATGCGCGAAAACTACGCTAGCGTAAGTCATGACCGGGAATCGTGAGCCCCCGCTCATATGCGTCAGCTGCTCACATGAACTTGTAAAAAAATACGTAAAATAAAGTTATAGTAGGTACCTACGCCAGATGAGAACAATACTCAAAAATGTATGAACACCGTCCCCAGCCATGTAGCACTTTAAAACCTAATATTAATCGAAGGGCCATAGCCGTCTTATCATTTTATTGTATGACAGCAAATCTGAAATGTCCATCAGAAAAAAAGTTAAATCGACATGAGAAACCGGAATCTGCAGTCACAAATTATGTTGATGATGTTTTAATCAAAACACTTTCACGATCCAAAGAAGCTAGAGGTGAGCAGGATAGAATAGTAATTAGTTATAATAACAGCCGTACGCATAAGTTAAAATAATGCAACCTATTGCACATTTTTACTACTGATTATCGCACAGAGCATAAACGCTATTCAGGCAAATTATTGCTGTTTGACAGGTATGAGGACGGTTTTCTTTTTTTATAGCCTACTTCTCATTAATTAATAATGAACGTTTTTACAACGCATACCTAACTAACTATTAACTAATACAATTACAAATATCAAATAAAAAAAAAATAAAAATAATTCATCACAAATACTACAATTTTCACTTTTTTTATTTTTATTAAAATTATATTGTGTCTGGTATTCGCGCGCTCGAGCTTATATTGGCACCTCTGACAACAGCCTTTCTATTGAGAATGTAAGATGTGGATAGTCATAATTGGCCTTCAAATTGTAAATTGCAATATTGTAAGCTAGTTGTAAATATGCTGTGCTGTGAATTATCCCTAATAATAATAAAATTAAAATAAATAAACAGCCTTCATATATTTTATTAGGCTATTTCTGTGTTTTTTATTCCCGATTATTGCTTGAATAGAATTTTTGTTAACGAGACCATCTGTCTCTTGCTCTAGTTCTTGTTTCGCCTCGGCGTTAATTGGGCATTCTGTTATTAGATGTAAGGTGGTCTCATTAGCATCTGCATCACAGCTGCACAACGGGCTCTCCTGACAATGTTGTAGGCTATTTTTGCGTCTGGGAAGAACAGTTTAGTGGTGCCAGCAGTGTTTTGGGTGCGGTACCTTTCGTTCCATATGTCAATAGATGCTTGACGATGGCACCTCTTGACATATGATACTGAGCACTGGTCGTAGTATGGCGTTCTCCTCAACTTTAGGGCTGCCTCTTTCGCGAGTTCGTCGGCGCGCTCATTCCCCGGCAGACCCGCATGTGCCAAGAAAACTTCTTTGTTTTGTATCGCAGCCAAGCCCAGGTTCCGCCTTGTCTCTACTGCCAGGGGATGAGAAGACTTGATGTTGGTGACTGTCTCAAGTGCCGCCCTAGAGTAACTGTAGATGCCGAACGTAGATTCCTTCCTCCCGAGGATTACGCTTGTGGCTTTGTTTATGGCCAGAAGCCTGGTACACCGTGCAGTACGCGGGTAAGTCAAGTTTGATGGCTTTGGTTTCGGTCTCACCGTGCCACAAGGACAGTGCAGACCCAATCTTACCGTCAACCTTGCTTCCGTCGGTGAAGATACGCACCGTCTGCACGTTGTACCGGTCTATCATTTCTTGGTCTACCAGACAGACGAAGCCTCTGTCCACATCCAAAGCAGGATGAGTTACTTCATCAAATCCTACCACACGCTCAACCTCCCTGTCTTCTGGTATGTATGGGGTTGACCCTCTCTTCGCTGCATACAGGGCGGCTACTTTATGTATACGGAGGTCTAGAGGAAGTAACCCCGACAAAACCAGAGCTGAATTCAGCGAGATTGTGCGGTAAAATTTGCAAAGCTTCTGAACAAAACCTCTCTGGATCGAGTCTAGAAACCTACGCGTGCCTATTTTGTTTGCCGCAGGAGCCCACGCATATGCAGCGTACGTGATCATTGGCTCAACTGTGGCTGTGTAGATGGAGCGGACTATTTCGGGGTGAAGCCCCCAGCTAACTTTGGTCGAGCGGCCAAAGTTAGCTGGGGGCTAAGAGCTAGAGCTAACCTGTAGGGTTTGAGCACCTTGTTGCATACATTTTGAATGTGAGCTTGTCGTCAATAGTGAGACCAGGCAGCTTGATACTCCGCGACACTTTGATCTTGACCCCGCCCATATACAGTGATGGTGTAATATAATTAAGTTTTCTCGTCAACACCATGGCACAGGTCTTGCGTGGTGCAAACTTCAACTTGTTTCTGACGTCCCATTCCTGAATAAGTTCAAGGATCTCATTGGCCTGCCGCTCAATCTCAGCCGCATTACTCCCGCTAAAGATCAAAGCCACATCGTTCGCAAAAGCCTAGGCGAATATGCCATGGGTGTCGAGGAGTTTAAGGAGTGGGTCGAGCAGAAGGTTTCATAGTATAGGGCCGCCAATAGACCCCTTTACGCATCCTTTGTCGGTTTGCTTGGCGTATTTTTTACCGGCGTGCCTTACCTCGACGGTCGCTATCGTCGAGGTAGTTCCCAAGCAGCCTCTGGATGTTGACCGGGCAGCTTTCCTCAGCAAGTCTGACCTGGCATGGCAGGCCACCAGGCATTACTACCAAGTATGAGGACGGTTGGTGCCTGCGCGCCTGTCGTGAGTATCATGTGGTACTTACTATGGGATTGGAAGGCATTTAGAGAATGTCCTTGGGCCAGCCTGGGACAATATTGTAATAGACTCTGAAAACACCGAGTGATCTACGAGTATTAAAAGTAAAATGTTTTATTTTTGTAACAAAGTTATTTTGATTTGAAAACTCCTAAATACATCAAAGGCTACTTCACGAAAACGATATTCAACAGAATTATTCATTGAACTTTTTTTACCATTTTGATTCCAAAGAGTTGTTTGAAAACTCCGACTGAAGGAATTTAATCATCCCACAGAAGAAGAAAAGCATCGTGAGCTGTCACATCCTCGATATTTTTTTGCCATATTTTTTAATAACAAAGAACATTAAACGGCAACACAATTATTCCTTGTGACTGCAGATTCCGGTTTCTCATGTCGATATAACTTTTTTCAGATGGACATTTCAGATTTGCTGTTATACAATAAAATGATAAGGCTGGGGACGTTTTGAGTATTGTTCTTTAACTAGACGATTGTTTAAATTATTAAAAGTACGAAAACAACAATCAGCTGCATGTGTAGCGGTGGAAAGACCGTCAGCTGACGCAGTAAAGATACCTTTCTTTCAGGGTCCAGCTGACAGAACTCCCCTGCCCGCACCCATCTGACTGATAGTTTTCGCAGACGTAACTATTAAAATATCATATTTTCAAATTTCAACCGGAATAGTGACAAATATAATGATAATCTCGGGAAGTAATAATACTAATACGAACTAATAATTATAATACGAAACATTTTGTGTTTTTTTCCTGTTTTATTTTATATATACGAAGGAAATGCATA